>JAGGAR010024021.1:0-23517 GCA_017657315.1 Termitomyces sp. K1Ag
ATGCGAGCCGTCTCCTGGGTATTTCCGCCCACACGAATATTGACCCGCCCTGAGCGTTCTTGGAGGTTTGCCATGAGGTTTAGGAAGGGGACTTGGAGGAGGGTACTGATTGCAAATGTCAGTTGAGGTGAAAATGAAGATTAAAGAGGCCACTGACGAGTTTGTGCCCACTGTTAAAAAAAATTGTAAGCATCGAAGAAAGCAAGGGAGACGGGTGCACTGACAAACTTGATTGACCACGGACATTTCTATCGAGAATCCAATGAATGATCCATTTTGAGGTTGGGAGAGGTTGCCAGTGCCACTACTCTGGAGTTGTACGACAAATTGCGTGTTGAGGCCGCTGGGTACGGGAGGAGCATTGAGAACGGTGGGATTATAAGCAGCTGCGCCAGTATAGTTGGCGGCGGCGGCGGCAACGGTCGTGGTGACTGTAGGATATACGGTTACAGCTGAGACCGCAAGGGCCGCTTGAAGAATGCCAAGGCCTGTGAGGTGTCGTCTCATTATAGACGCCAAGAATGCCAAGTGGGATTGTTCGGTCTATCTAAGCGGTCCGTCAGGGTATTTTCAGTAAAAGAAAGGCGTTGGACGCTGTCTCCCACAGCGACGAAAGAGGGTCGTGAAGAAGAGAAGTTTATGACTGCGGGAACAAGGAATTGACGGGTCCATCATCAATCGGCCGTCTCATGCCGGCTGCTACGACAACTATAAATAGCGTGTGGCCGCCCATTTCCTCCCATAACCGCGTGGGCGCCCACCCGGGGGCCTCCAACTCGGAAATGCCTCTTTGTAGAGCTGATGGTCGTGGCAGACATCCGAGCCTGTGGCGATTGTCCTCGACTCTCAAAACCTTTACTCGAGAGCCCAACATGTCTCAACTTCAAACGTTATCATGCATGAATGATGCATCCTGCTTCCAGATTTGAGTCGTCTCACAGTTTGAATCACGGTGAACTCTGAGTCCAACGCCTCGACATCTACCTTATCCCCACTAGCGGCATAATATTGCCGTAAGTCCAGTTCACCATCCTTGGACAAAATGTCTAAGTAAATTGTGCGCATAGAGCCCTGGCATAGATCACTTATAGTAGAGCCTGTGTGCTGTTCATCTCGCAAAGCCATCTTACGAATTGAGTCTGCACAGTCGCACACTTGTCTATTCTCGGCAGCGGTTTTCAGACTCGTTACTCTCCTGGAATGGTCCTTGTATGAAGGAATGTCTGTTACGTTCAATGAAGAGCGTTGAGCATCCGCAATGACCGCTCGACGTACACTCAATCATCCATCCCTTGGCACTGAGCGGCCATACTTATGTTCAGAACTGGACGAGTTCCAGGAAGTATGATGAGTAAGTGATAAAGGGAAGGTGGAACAATAAGAGTGATTAACGAGATGCCAGTCGGCTTGTGTGCAAGGCTTGCGCAAAGCCCTGAAGTATGGGTTCGAGACTCTGAGATCAGTAACTGGAGACCTAAGATTGCATAGCGAGTTGTTCTGTCATGCCAACAGAACTGCGATTATCCATTCTGGCAAAAAAAACTCCGTCTTCTTACATCCTCATCTCCAACAATCGCCCGAGGTGATCAGGAGCACTGGCATCGCAGATATAGATAACGGGAATTTGATATATTTGACATGGCGGGAGTTCGTCGCCCTTGATGCAAGGTGAATATAAAGGCATTTACATATGCGTACTCGAATAGTCACATGAGTCGGCGCGTTGACTAGTGGCAACCGTGACCGTCACCGGGCTGCTCAAACGTCAACTTTGAGTGCTGAGCGCTGAGCGCTGAGCGTCCCTACTGACATCCAAACCCTGTGATCAACGTTGAATATTCAACTCCCAGCAAAGAGCTGCGCATGTAGTCTTGTCTGATTTTGGCCTTGAAACGAGTTTTTCAGAGTCGTTGGTCGGGGGGTACGTTCTCGACAGTCTCAGCTTTTCAACACGACTCACAAGTGATCCCAGAGGTACTTATCTGTCAAATTCGTACCTCGCCACCCCAGCTAAAATTCAACTCAAATTCCAGTCTCATAGTGCGCACCAAATCTCCAATTTTCTGGCTTTCGCGCGACATCACCATTCCTTCCCATCCAAGCATACATAATGACATTATCGGTCCCACTTGCTTTGCCCTGCAGGAGACCCCACACTCCCCTTACCCACACTTCAATACCCACTCTTTTGTGATGGTCTTTACGAAGAGTTACTCACTCATAGAATTGGGCTGGCAAGGTCTCAGCATTCTTGCACGATCACATCTCTCAGGCTAATACTCCTCGGACCTCCCTTTCGAGCTCGACTTATAAGTACGTTACTCGGATCGGCAAAGAGCGGCCCTCATACTCCCACCCATGAGCAGTTACAGTTTCCGACGTCAGATTCCAGATTCTACGATTTTGGCATGACTTCGTGAGACTTGATCAATGATCTGGAGGCGGTACACACAGATACGCGTCGTACATAGAGATTCTCGTCCAGCGCAGCCACCATGGATACCTTCGACCGAGCCATAGTAGCATATAGCCAACATCTCAACGCGGCGGAATTTGTGCATATCCAAGCGCCCATCAGTCTCTCTGCTCTGGTGGCACAAGCACAAACTATGGGAAAGGTCTCGGTCGAGGACGGCAAGAAGCCTTGCATTCTCCATACCCTTGGTGAAAAAGCTGCCCTACTTGAACCGTTCGAGGCGCTTCTACAAGGGTTTTGCAAATCTACTCCCGTCGCAGGTGACCTGATATGGGGTAGCGTATCGTTTATTTTAGAGGTATACTTGCTATGATTGGAATCTCTTGCCAACATTGCTCATCGGTATACTATGCCATAGATGCTGAAGAGTGACGTTACCGCATTCGAGAAAGTCTTGGTCTTTTTCCAAACAATGGCCGACGAAGTCGGACACATCCGTCTCCACGAAGAGACCTTTGCTTCTTCAACACTTGTGCAATCCGTCGTAGAATCTCTATACAAGGCCATTTTAGACTTCTGGGTCGAAGCTGTCAAGTACTACCGTTCAAGACACAGTGGTGCGCGATCTTAGTATTAATATTGAGACAGCCGTGGCGTTAATCGATTATCACAGGTCTCCGGCGTCGTCTGAAGATATTGGCTCTATCAAGCTCCATTGACAAGAAGTTCCAGGCACTCACAGAGGCGATTACCAAGCAGAGGACCAGGTTATACGAGGTCTCAAGCGCCCAACACAGCGCTAATTCTGCTTTCTTCTACGAGGAAAGTAGTCGTCACCAGCGTAACGCCCATCGAAGACAACTCAAGGACTGGCTTGATGCTCCCGACTACGAAAGCGACTTCCGGGCGGCCAACGAACGTCGCTATGAAGGGACATGTGAATGGATCGAGAAAAAACGAGCATTTGCTGAGTGGACTTCAACCGCTTCCACCCCCTTGCTCTTTGTTCATGGAATCCCCGGCGCTGGGAAGACGGTTTTGAGCTCCTGGGTAGTAATGGAGGCTCGGTCACACGCAACTGAGGATGAACTAGTCCTTTATCATTATTTCAAGGACACCGATACCATCAAGCGTAGCCCTTTGTCCGCTATCCGCTCTCTCATTGATCAGTTATTCAATTACCTGAGGTACACAGACCACCCACTTTTGTCAAAGTTGGAATCGATATTAGACGATGCATTCCAGCATTCTCGCCACGTGCATTTCAGCGATCTATGGGACATCTTTTCTAAATCTCTCGCAACTCCCGTCGATCCCCTCACCAGAGAATCCGCGATTCCCATCAGAGTTGTGTTGGATGCATTAGATGAATGCGACTCGCCACAGACGCTTATCATACGCCTCGTCGAATTGGCCCAGAGGTCCCGGGGAAAAGTCAAAATATTCATCACTGGTCGAAATTCGGCTTGGAATCTTGTCGAAAGATGTCTTTCTACTTCTTCATATCGACCTCTTGACATCAGAATCACTCTGGATGATGTTCAGCAAGACATCCGTGCATTTGTGGAGTACACGATTTCCAACATCCCACGTCTGACGAAGCACAAGAGTTTGCGAGACCGTCTCTCAGAAGAAATTGGGAGGGTAGATAATCACCAAGGGATGTTTCTCTGGGCTTATTTCATGTGCGAGGAAGTCAAGCGACAAGGGGACCTTCGAGCTCTGCAGAGACTTCTGGATTACCTGCCGAAAGGCCTCGATGCAATGTATGCCCGTATTTGCGAAAGTATCATCGAAAGGGATGAAACCATAGGCTTGTGTCTATCAGTTCTACAGTGGATCGCCAATAGTCCACGGCCACTACAATTTTCGGAGCTGCAAGAAGGGCTCAGATGGATGCGTTCCACTTCTGATAACGATACTTGGAGACAAGAAGAATGGTTCGACAGTAAAACGGACCTGCTCTGGTCACGAGAAGATATTGTCGATGCTTGTGGCAATCTTGTCACGTACTCTGGCATAAACAAGGGAGATTGTTTCATGCTCGTTCACCTCTCTGCAACTCAATTCTTTCGTAAAAATACGACCCATTCTCACGGAACTATCAAGAGCTTTGTCGAGGATGTCCAGACGGCCCAGCCAACTCTAGGCACATTGTGCCTCAAATACCTCCTCTCAGACACGCTGAGGTCTGATGAGTATTTCGCCCCTTCTGTCAGCGTTTGGGGGGTTTCTCCTCTAGTACGCTCTGCCTCTGATAGCTTCATACATCGACATCCCCTATTTGACTTTGTCGTCGGTTATTGGCTGGATCTCTTTCTCGCGAGCCTTGGTTCTAAAATACCAGTGGACCTTGGCCTCCTGAGTCGAGTTCTAGTATTTATCTCGGACCCATTCTCGTCTGTCTGGTTGGAGCACTTCATTCGCAAATCAAGCGTCGAGGATGTTGTATACACTCTCCGAAAATTCGAAGAGGTTGGTATTGGTGACCGGGCTGAACTGACAGAATTTATGCTATGGGCCCAACAGGTCATTAAAGTTCTCTGTACTTTCATGCAAACCTTATCGCGCCGGCCCGAGCTGGTCAGAACTTGCTGTGGAACAGCCAGCTCAGTCCCACAACAACAGCGTACGTGGCAAATGATTCACGATAACGAAGAGGCTGCTGTTATTCATGAGTTCCCGCCTTTGGAGGCAGCTTCCCGAGCATGGATCCACTACAATCCCGATAAGAATATGATTCTCTCCGCTGAAGGACGTTCCGATGCTATGCGCCTAAAAAGGCGGATTATGACGACTGGTGTGCCCATGAGACCGGCGCTTGTGGATATACCTCAAGATCAAGGTGCCGGCATGTCGTTTGTATTTCATTCAGCAGCCGTCAGTCCCAACAGCTCCATGATAGCAATCGCGTTCTACAGCAGTCATCAAAACGATAACCTATTGTTTGTTGTCTGCTGGAGACTGTCCATCTCAAATGTGTTGATGAGCCCCCAAACACAGGCAGGTGTGGCTTTTTATGACCACGTCAAATTGACGCAGCCATTCAACTGGGCTTCTTCGAACCATTGTAAAACCAATGTTTCTGCAAACATCATCGCTTTCAGAGGCGAGGATGCATTAGTCACTCCTCAAGGTATCTGGGATCTCCGGAAAGGAGAATGGCTTTGTGGGCCTGCTACCATCTACGAACACAATAGAGCACTCTGCGGCACTGTACATGTCTGTTTCAGTGGAAACGGTGAACGTGCTGCTCGGCTGAAGAGCAGCAGCGATGAACGTGATGATGGCTTCGATGAAATCGAAGTACTCAATACTCGGGATGGTATGACCATCTGTCAAGTTGGGTTTCCCAACGCAAACAAGCTCTCCCTTCAGGCTTTCAGCTATCTAGGCCAAAAGGTCATTGTACTTGATGATAACCAGGGAAAGCATGATCCACCGTACAGACTACGACAAACCTATAACTTATGCCTTTGCATTCTAGTGGATCATCAAAGCTTTATCACACTTGATATTCCATATCCCATCCAAGGATTGGAATTCCCTCAGTTTACGGTCGATGAAGATACATTTGTGGCATCATTCAGTGGATTATGCCAACCCAAAGTGTCAGCTTCAATTACTATATGGAGATTTGCCAAGAATCAAAATGGGCGTTATCTTGGTCGTGCTTCTATGACCCACCTTTTCAAGTCTTGGGAGTCTAATTATGTCTTCTGTCTTATCCCAGGACTACGTCAGTCAAGTGGTACCTTAGATGCCATGATTATAACACATAATGGTACCATTACTCGACGGCCAATTGATGCAGTATGGTCTGCAGTGGACGAACGGAATCTTGGGGAAAGCCCCACGCAAAGGTTTACTGCGACCGAGGTCATCCCAGAATCAAAGATTTTTAACATAAAGGCATTTTCAAGAGCAGATATCAAGTAAGTACACCAATACCTTCAGAATCTTCTCCCCGAGTTCTCAATCTTTTACTCGTGGCTTTCCTTAACATAAAAGTATGACTTCGGTTGTTTCTGAGACCTGGTCGTTTCAATCACAACCTCGACGTCTCATTTCCCGAGTTACCTCTACCGTGGATATCGCCTTCAGTAGTTTTCGTCGAGAGTGGCTGAGCCCCTGTGGCACTTACCTCATAGGAAATGGATGGCTCTTCCACATTTTTCAGGAATCAGCAGGTACTCGTGCTCTGAAAACTCAAGCTTCCATTAGGCTGTCATTAGAGGCAAAGCATGTTTTCGCTGTCATATTCAGCACGCATGAGCATCGTGTTGCGATTGTGCACTATGACAAGGATCTCAGCTGTGTTTTCCTATCTGTCTTTGACATTGACAAGGGCTCGGTACAACAGCGATTTTCTTTAGACCTCACTAGTGTTCCAGGTTTCATAACTGGGCCACTCTCATTTCGTCTCGCCAGCCATAGTGACCTTACTCAGTTTGCAATCATTAACAGAGGAAAACGCCGAATTCATACTTTACTGGTCCAGATGACAAGGACTTACGAACTGTTGTCGACTGAACTCATTCGTGGTCGCAGTACGTACTACGTCGGCGTCTCAATGTCGTGTTCGAAATCATTGATCTAAACGAGAAACTGTTTAGGCACTTGGGATTATCCGACGAACCTGTCATTTTCGCATTGTCATCACTATTTGATGTTATGGAACGATGGGTCGCTCTGGCCTGTACTCCAACCCATACAAACTATGACTAAAGATACACGATCCATCGGCCACGACGCTTTTGTGCATCCAGCGGTCCTACACCTTGATTCTTGTTATGTCCATTATCCATACATGCTCACGCTACGCCGAGAGTCTCCCCATACGGGCTCCATAGTCTTGGATCTGAAACTGATTGGTACTAAACTTCAGTTCCACTCTCGGAACATCTGCGTCTTGCCGGACAAGATGATTGCACAAAACTTGGATGCAGTCTACCTGGTTTGGCCCTCCAACCACGAAAGTGAAGTTTCCGTTGTTGCCGCTCTGGCAGGTCAACCAGATGTGATTGAAACAGGTATCAAGGCTGAGGATATGATGAAACAAGATATGTGGATTCAGATATCTGGAAATGAGCATGACAATGCTTCTGATGAAGAGGATTATTCGGAAGAGGATAGCAGTTCTGAAGACGAGGATTATTCGGAAGAGGATAGCAGTTCTGAAGACGAGGATGGTCTGAATGAAGATGACCTATAAGATAAGAACATTCCAGATATACTACTTATCAACACTTTCAACTAAGTAATAATCAATAATATCAATATGTTTGCACTCTTTCTGATATACCACATTGATCAATGTCATTTGTCTCACGATAAGAATGAGGCCGTACAGCCTACTCTCCAATCTGCGTCAGGTCGAAGTCGAAGGAAAAGTTTGCCTCAAATCGACTCTGCCCGTGATGCACATAGAAGTCCAATTTGGGTCGCTGTAATCTTGTCTTAAAGGCCAATAAAGGTCACGTCAGAGTAACTTATGAGATATGAATGAACTAAACAATACCAAATTAGAAACACCATTGATGTCCTTTTGCAGGATTTGCCCGCCGGGTGTGCTCTGTGCCAACATGTACAGCCGTTCTTTTTGTGTTTCCGCCGATGCGGATGCTGGCCTGCCCCGCGCGCTGCTGAATATTCGCCATCAAGTTGAGGCACGATCCTTGTATCATGGTCCTGCCTGAATATATCGATTTCAACTGTCACTTGCATTTCAAAATCAACCGTTGACGAATGCCTGACTACACGAGAGGAAAGAAAACATCAATACTAGTATACAGGAACTTATGGGTCATAAGACCAACTCATAAACTTGATTCCCTACTCAGGCTGACATTTCGATTCAGAATAGAAGGCCATAGAGCTGCCTGACCGGAATCAACGCCCTCGCGATTCCCCCATTGATGAGTTGGATGTTGAAACTCTTAGTCAACGCGCTTATAACTGGCGGTGGAATCAGCATCACCGGGCTGGACGCAGCGAGGCCAGTATAATTCCCGATTGCGCCACTAATGGTCGGTGTTCCACCAGGGGTGCCTGACCCTGCTGGTAGTATATCGTTTCCCGTTCGCATCCAACGCGTGACGCAAAGTGGCGCCAGGAGTATGTTCCCGTCACTACAAATACAGTTCGGCAAATTGTTTTGTCCACAGTTTGAGGTGAAAAGAGATGGACGCCACAATTGTTGAAGACGGGTATGGTCCTGGTGGCAACAGCGACGACGAAGCCGAGAGACTCGATTGGTGCGCATACAGTCAAAGCAGGACTGTGGAGCGGTTCAAGCCCGCCCATGCGTCACAGTTTTCTCGCAGTAAACGTACTTACAGTTCTTCAGGGCTTCCATGGGATGGTTGTGCTGTATCCTGAAGCTCTAACGCAAAAGGCTACGCACAAAGCCTTCCTTCCAATGCATGGCTCCCTCATCCGAGTCGGAGATTTTTGGTTTAATTTAAATCATTAACCGTGTCAACTTCTTACATTGACCGGCAGAAGTCGATGCAAGGTTCTTGCCTGTGGTATAAAGAGCGTCATGATCAGGGTGTCCGAGTCGGCGCAGCTCAGAGGACTACCTACCATACATAAATTACATAGAAGAAGTTTCATCGTCTCCTGTCTCTGACAATCACGCTTCGACATCGCTTTCCGTTAGTTCACTCATATCTTTGCCTCGAGCGAGCTCATCCTTGAGCCGTCGAAAATGTTTCTCCTCTTCCCACACAAATGTGCTATCACTGGCGAACAACAGATCCATTTCTTCGAGCGTCCGGTTAGCGGTTCTTGCAAAAAGCAGAAATAAAAAAAAAAATCAAGGGAGGATACGGTAACAAGGCTTACTCGGGATAAAGAGCCCAGACCATTGGAATCGATAAGAAATTGACAGCACCGAAGACATGGAGCGTGCTGGTTTGCTCGGTCAATACTCGAAGGGGACATGATACATGAAAGAGACCCATACTTCTCCCCAATCTTGCTGAACATGACAGGGTTCAGCAGTGTCAGCCAGCCATTACCAATACTCCATCCAACAACGCCCCATGCGTTCCCTTTCGCTCTTATTTCAAGCGGGAACGTCTACGTATTCTTTCTCAGCCACGTGTTCCGGGCCTCTCGAATACGGAAACATACCTCTGTGGGATAGACCCAAGGGATTGTCAACCAAGTCGCGCCGAAGATAGCGGTGTACAGAAAAATGAAGAAGGCGGCTGCACCCCCGTACGATGACGCCTTTTCTGGATGGTCTTTGAGAAGGCGAGAGAAAGCTCCAGCGAGGATCTGGATGTCGGATTCAAAGAAACGAGACAGGAGTACTGACAGGATACGCACGAGAGCGATGCCCTGACCTACGGCACCCCACCAAAGGCCCACACGACGTCCCCATCGGTCAATCGTGATAACAGCAAAGAGCGTGGCAATCATATATGTTACCTTGAATAGAGATACAGTGTTATGAACCTTTATCACGTTCAACGGAGTGTGACCCGTACTGTATTTAGCCCTGAGAGCCACTGCGACTTCCTTGAGCTGTAACCGGCACCTGCGAAGATGGTCGGAGCGTATACTGTAATGGCAGCGATACCAACCCACCTTCGGACGTTATGAGAAGTTCTCCCATTAGGAAGCACGAATAAGGGACTTACTCCTGGATGATCTGCAGCCAGATAGACAATTGGACTCTGCGAGCGATATGGAGTTTTCCCGAACCTGTCAACAAATAAAAGAGTCATGAAGTGATCTGGAATCGTGTGGCAAGGCAATACGCACTCTTTCCCCAAAACATATCCCAATAACTATTCATACCAGCGTGCCTTCTCTCAAGCTTGACGGCCTCTACAATGGCGTCATACTCTTCCATTGCCTGTTTGTCGTCTTCTTTCTCTCCTAATAAAGATCCACTAGGAGTACGAAGACGCTGTAATAGTTCCTTTGCCTCATCGAGGCGCCCAACTTTGACGAGGAATCGGGGAGACTCCGGCATCCACAACAAAAGGATCTGAGACAGTCAATCAATACCTAGACCGGAACAAGGATACGATATATATTCATGTACCATGAATACGCTAATAGGAATAATCTGAAATGCAATGGGGAAGCGCCAGCGGATCTGCGAACGGCCGTTACCCACGAAACCGAGACCAAACTCGAGCCAGTACGCGACAACAACACCAAAGATATTGAGCGTAAATTCAAGCGCGATGAAAGCGCCTGCAAAAATTCAATTGGGTCCACTTCAGGACATATGAATATGATACGTACCGCGAGAAGTATGTGTAGCAACTTCTGCACTCCAAACAGGTACAATGGCATTGAGGTGCCCTGTTCCAACTCCATTGATGAGGCGGGCGCAAAGCATCCTAGAACATAGATACCCACACATGTCAGCATGGGGATAGGACAAGCCTGAACCCAGTCCACACACTCACCACACCAGGTTCTGCGCAGCGCACTGCAGCGTCGCACCCAATACAACCCATACCCCTCCGATCACCATCGTCTTCAACCTACCGATTTTGTCACCAATCGCGCCACCAATCAAGCATCCTAAGAGTGTGCCAAGGTAATAAACTGCGGCAGGGACCGACCATTAGCTGCAGATCATGATCGACGATCATAAATAGACGTACTGCTCACAATGCCCCCTTGACGTGTGGGCTGGGTGATCGTGACGACATATCCCTCAGATTGGCCAGCATATGTTGAAAATCCCAGTTTCATGGTCTCGACGTAATTTGGCGAGGTGTTTACACCGCCCATCATGCCTTGATCATAGCCAAAACTGCCGACTTGACATGGATGCACTGGCAGATAAGCAAACGGGGAGCGCACGTACAAGAAGATGGCTAAGCCAGCTACAAAGTTGAGCAGATAGACTAGTTTCTGGCCTGAGAGACGCAAGGTTTTCGTTTTCGGCATGATCGAAGGTTGAGCCTGTTAGAAGACCTCCTGTAACTCGGAGTAAGTATAAGAGGCAAACTGGGCCCGTCTCGACAGCTGAGAGAACCAATATATCGAGCCACTATAAATGGGTATAGGTGGCCGCCGGCATAGAATAAACTTAAGAAGCGTGAGCATGCGCAACGCATGGCCCAATATCCCTTTTCATCAAAAAACTTCTTTGGTGAGTTTGGAGTGAGAACAGCTGAGGTTGGCAGTAAGCTAGGACATCGCCAGTCTCCAGAGCATCGCATCGTGTACTGATTGGATCCTGAGGCCTGAGGGGAAACAAGGATCGAGAATGGATTATTGGATGATTGAGGTTGTTCAGAACGTCAAGAAGGGGAGTCCGGCCCGGCTACGCAACATCGAGACTTGCACGAGACCAACACATTAGTACTTGCCAAGATCTTGATCGGCACGAGCTCGCCGTAGGTTCGCCTAACCATGCGCGCAGCTATTGTAAGTAAATCTTGACGCGGTTCGCGCTGGTTCGCGCCGCTCCAGGGCAAAAGATCATGAAACTTCTACTCATCATCAGTGATCACAAAGGGTCGCATCCGTAAGGTTCCAATTTAGTTATCAAGAGCTGTAAGTATACGAGCCAATTGCAGAAGCCCTATCTCTGAGTGGATGATCAACTACAACGGGCCAAGATAAGTACCTGTTCTAGTGACCGCCACATTATTTCAGCTAGTTCCAATATCTGCCCTAGCACAAGCCGACTTTATCACAGTGAAGTAGTTTTGTAGTCAGGATGACCGTCCTCAAATTTCCTCCCTCAAGAAAGACAGATAGGCACCTAGATTGAGCATAAAGTTAAGTATCGAACCCTACCTAACTAGTTGTCAGGACACCAGGATAATGAAGACTGTCGGAGAACTGACGTGTCAACGTTGTTATCAACATTAACGTTAAAGTGTCATTATGGCAAAAGGCAGAGCTAAGCCTATCATGATTAAATGGCGCCACGCTAGTTGAATTGTCGCTGCATTTTCATTATACTAATCACTCTCCCCCAAAACAAAACAGATCGAGTCCTTTCAAATCAGACATAATAATTGAGTGGAATCGTCCGCCGGTGGTTGCAATACACTTAGGCAACAGTCCAGAGACATCTGTTCGCAAGTAGCAAGGTCAGGATGGAAACCAGGGCAAGGCGCAAATCGGCTCACAATCTCGTTGGCCTTTCACTTCGAAGTGCCCGATCTAGGCGGCTGTGCACCACTAAAGCCGTACGACGACACGAGTGATCCAAACGCAGCGTTGTAATCCTTCTGCGTGTGTGATTGAGCGGTCACAGGCGCCCCCGTGGTTGGAGGAGAGGATGGAGCGCGCTGGAACGTAGGAGTCGGGGGAGGAGGCGTGGGCATATAAGCTCCAGGGCCAAAACCATATTTTGCAGAGAGCGCGCCGAATGCAGCTTCGTAGTTCTTTGGTTGCGCTTTTTGCGATGGCGGCGACGTAAGGGTGGCAGCGGAGGAGTTGGCGGAGGCGGGGAACATGGATGATTAGGTTGCAACGAGCGAGACCGCAATCGTTGTAGGGTTGCAGACTTCTGAATGTTTGTCAAGAAGCCGGGGGAAGGCGCTAGACAATTGTCTAAAGTTTTGAAGGGAAGACCTGTGCTTTTATAGTGTTTCGTAAAGATCCCGAGGTACGCCACCTGTTCGTGGAAGAACTCATGAGTCAGTCCGCAGCCGATGTGATTCAACAGGCGCTTAAACAGAAAATCAGCGGACCCGCAGATACCAATTGACATTCTTTCAACCGTCTCTAAGCGTAGATCGTGTCAGTGCAAGTCATGCTGCTCGGTTAACCAGAGTCGGAACCCGAGAGTGACTTATCGGAGACACTACTTTCAATCCACGATTATCTTGAGAAAATGCCCATTTATCCATTATTAGTATATTGAAGGTGTGAGAAAACTCTATGGACAACATGCGATTTCTTTTTACACCTGTCTTCAAAGGCCGATCTCGTCGGCGTATGGCAGGGCAGTCGCGTCTCCAATAGCAACGTAGGTGGGTTTGCCCTTGACAAGTCCAGACACAGCCTAGAAAATTTGGGATCAGAAGCTATCTTCCCGTGGAGAATGATTTATGACTCACTTTCGAGAACCCAGCAGCCGAAACGTTGTCGAACGATGTGAGCGTCGCGTCGAGGGTGGTAGAAGCACCAGCAAGAACCTACAACAGTACATTGTATCAGCAATCACGAAAAAAATCGCAACAAACGCAGCACGCGTACCTGAGAGCCCAACGTGGCTACGAGGCCATCCCGTCTCTCCGCAGCACTCGCAGCAGCAAATTTAGCCTTGGCGACCGCCTTCTTGAGGTCCTCAGCCGACAAACCGGCGGCAGCCTTCTTCAATTCCGCAACCGCAGCAGTAGCAGCCGTCTTAACCTCCGCAGCAGTTGCACCCTGTACAAGAACACCCACGAGGGTTGCGTCTGAGTACGGGAGGTACACAGATTGCACAGATGCGTGAGCGGGGATGGCCGAGCTCAGCGGTGAGATACCCTTTGACCACTTGACGGAAGGGGCAGGCGAAATATGGGCCGCGAGAGCAGCGAGCTCAGGAGAGGGGGTGCCAGTCGAGCCGAAACCGATGAAGACAGTCTGTGGGCCGTTGTGGGCGTCAATACGGGTCTCTCCACCAAAATATGTTGAGGCAGGGGATGTAGCAGAGGCAGAGGCGGGGGTGGCAGCGAAGGATTTCTCGACGAGTTGAGAAAGGAGTGATTGATCGATACCCGAGCCCAAAACAGCGATGTTGCCCTTAGTAAAGGCAGATTTCGCGAAGGCCTTGATGTCTTCTGCGGTGAGAGAGGAGTGTGAGGGCGCGAAAAGTGACGCGCCAAGACCAGAGCGGAAAGCGAGGGCGTGCGCAATATCAATGGCATGAGTTGCAGGATCAGCATTGACTGCAGCAGAATCGGCCTCAATCAACGGTGTCACGTATTCTTCAAATTCATGACGGGTGAATTTAGCCGAGTTCACGAAAGACGAAAGCACATCAACGAAGAATTGCCTACAAGACTTCTGGGTCTATGAATTTTTAAGAATTAAGGGCCACTCACTCGTCGCCACGAAGGAACTCAGCCGTCAAGGCAAGATGTTCCCTCGTCAAGCTGGCAGACAAGACACCTCCGTAGAGCTCACTCTCGCGAACAGTCCCGATGGCCGACCGCTTCGCTGTGCTCTATCAAATTTCTTGAGTGCCTCATCAATACTTCCCACCAGCATTTCCTGACCTTGAAAGCAAAGTTTTTCAACGCATTAGCAATGCCTGGTTTCGTCTCAAACCTGCTTCCGGCTTTAACGAGGACCGTCACGGACGAAGTCGGTTGACTGGCCTCGGCCGTGGCCACCCTGAGTCCAGCACTTTCAACGACGGTGGCGAATGAGCGCGCTGTTAGACGCCACGCGTTCCGCGCTGTCGACAGTCTGACAGCGAGCATCGAGAATTTTGGTGGAGAGCAAGATGTTTTGTGTGTACCAGTTGTTCTCGGACTTGCTGGGCTTCCGGATTATTCCGGCAAATATATGTTCTGGATTTACTACCCACAGTCTACTTATGGACACAAGGTAGGTTCTTTGTTAAATAAATTAAATTTGAAGCTCGAGGATTGAGCTAGTTTGTGTATTGATTGAGCTCTAATTTAAGCTGACTTTTGAATTTTCTTCCTGAATGCAACTATGAACGCTCGAATCCTTTCATATACACAGGTAAGACTCCGAACCAGGCCGCTGCCTAACCTTTCGAAGAGCAGAATTTTCATAACAGACCTTTCAATCAACAAGGTGTCATTGGCGTGCATGTTCTCATCATCTCGGCACACTGATACATAATTCATCCTCGACGTCGGGTTCCATAAGAAAGGATCATCATTTTAACTGACACTATGATCCTGGATAAGAATCATGAAGCAAATGGCGTTGAGCTCCACTACTTACTGGCGGCCAACAATGTTTCCACGGAAAATACCGAGAATAAAACATGTTTTACCGTTTCCAATGCACGTACTTCAAGTTATTCCAGCAGAGAAAAACCTAATGGTGAGTGTGTTTTCCCAATAAAAAAGATGGCGAAGAAATGGCATAAAAGGTTTCTTTCACCCTCTCTAAGGTCCCGGTACCAGCTGTACTAGTAGCGACCACGGCCCCGGGCCTGTCACTAGGACTTAGGAAGTGTATGCCGTTAAGTTTCCATTTCCGGATTCTACAGATCTATTCAACCGCAGCATACGCGTTGTGCATGTTTCTCTATTCTGCAGCTCCATGTCATACATCCGGGCTCATGGGTGGCTATTTAATCTTCTCAGGTGGAGCATGCTGGTCTCCCTTTCCCGGCCATAATACAGACGTCATGTTACCAAACCTTGTGAAATCAGTATATATTACGACCGACGCACATAAAATCCACAAAACTATACTATATGTAAAAGAAATACCAGATATACTTGCACTCCACTAAATCCTTCGAGCATGGACGGTGTGCAGAACCGCGACCAAACCTGGTGCTGTCCTCAAGTCATGCAAATAAGCTGCAACGATCGTTGCTACCTGCTCTTCCGTCCATCCCGCCTCCATCAACAGCGGCTTCACAGAATCCGCGTAACGCGCGAGCGTCGCCCTGAATGCCTTTCCCAGTTCCTTCATCCGTGGGTCCCTGTGCCAAGCGCCAATGGGCATGTAGTACTGCCTAGCTGTGACATCGCGAAAGCAACCTGCAGCGATTAGCAGAGCCGGGAGCGTCCCGGCGATGGGCTGAATACCTCGGCACACATGGAGCGCATGAGTGAGTGCATCGAAGAACTCACAGACACCAGGCGCATGTTCGGAGGGACTGAGACCCAGGACAGGGTGGAATGCGGGGTACCTGCCCCACTCATAAGAGACAAACAGGCCGTTCGGTCGGAGTACACGGCCGACCTCCTGGAGGATGGCAGCATAATCCAGAGCCTGAATCGTCCAGCGGTTATGGCCGATTCGACGAGAACAGAAAGGAGAAAGGGGACTCACAGCCATGGAGACATTTCGGGCGTGCACAAAGTCGATGGAGGCCGTGCGCCACCTGTATGGCGCGTTTACATCGTGCATCTCAAACTGGACATTGGGCAGTGGATATCGTGTGGCGATCGGTACTGTGCGCCGCAACGGAGAAGATAGTTGTTTCAGTCAAAGTCAAAAGAAGCGATAACGGGATAGAGCGGTGATTGATGGACTCGTTGCCTACCTATATCGATACCTCTAAATTGGACGTGCGGGAACTCCCTTGCCATATCCATCACCCTATGAATAATATAAGCCTGTCAGCTGATACGATTGATGGGAAGAAGGGACACCCATTGGTGAGTCCTTGAATAAGGTTAAGCTACCTACCATCTCCCAGTACCTGTACAAAGATCCAGGACCAATTTCTGACGCTCAGGTGTTGGTGCCAGAACGTCAGAAACTGGCCCGACGTAATTTGCGCCAATCAGCCGGTACAGAAGTATATGTGTAACATTGAGTCGCTACGGAATCGAATTTGAAGGTTACCGACAAGTCCATAATTAGCGCTCGGTCCGAAAAACGGCATCGAGAGGGACTCACTTCTTGCTCTGGCGTGTCTACAGGAAGGGGATAAGGCGAGGAATGGTGGGAATGGAATAGGCGACCGCCCATCTCGGAAAAATGGAGCGGGAACTGCTCTGGAGTGAGCTCGGCCAGAAGGGGACAAGCGTCAGGGATGCCCGAATTGATTAGGGCGTCCATCATCTGGCGTGGCACGTCGATGGATTCTTCGTCGCTGTCAAAACCGTAAACTTCAAAGTCGGGTGGGGGAGATGACATTCTTGATGAAGAGGCGTGTAAACTGTCTTGGCTGGTCAAAATCTATTCTGATCAGCGAGAAAATATCTAGAAAAGAGAGAAAGACTACCAAGTAGTGAAGAACCGCTTCCACACCTCACAGAGGTGTCTGGGAGGGAAGAGAGCAAATCGCAGCCAGCCCGCAGACCTGAACTGCTTTTAAAGAGCATCGTACATACAACGTGCCGTCATAGTGCTCATTTACAAGGAGTCGTGCATCGCCGTTTTGTCTCCCGACAAGAAAAAAAAATCTATCACGTCATTTCATAAGCCAATTGAGGTATTAGAAGAAGATGGATGAAATCCGTCAATCTTACGTTGTACAGTGTCGTACGGTGATCCGGCGATACAGTACTTACTAGAAATATTTCAAACTTTTGAGAAATATTGTCCAAGTTTGAGGTCGGCATCTGCGCAGAATCTATAGTTTGACACTTTTTAATAGACGGGGAACTTATTGTTTTATGATGAACAAGAAACAAACCGAGACCGTACCAGCTCGCACTGGCGGCCAGCACTGAGACGCGATCGACGAGTGTCACATCACCTGGGAACATGAGTCACGGCACGTGTGTCGTGTTCCGTCACGGTGGTGAGTGTGTGTTTTCTTGTCATCAGGCTTCACGGTAATTCTACTGTCGGCCTGCGTTTATATAGCTGCTTTTACCTCTCTTCGCGAGTATCGCCCTCAAGATGGACCTCGACGTATACTATCGCGAACAAGACGAACGGATGAACCTGCCTGATGAGGATATCGACGATTACCTAGGGCGAATGGGTGTGCACAGAAGCAGTCGAAGCATCTTTCATGAACAGAAGATTAAGGAGCATGATTACCCTCAAGCTCAAGGGAAAAGGGGAAGTGATATTGAGCACTCAAGTGCGATGCCCGGGAAAATCGAGGACAATGCTCCATCGAAGAAGACTATGATAGACAAATCGAGCCAGAAACCTCATGGAGGGGTTGCGAAAGTGAACATGAGGTATGACACATGGACTACGCTTTCATAATCAATCTAAGAGGATGTGGCAACAGGGTTACCAATCCGGCGAACTTGGTTATTTCGGGTCCAATTGAGTGAGGCTCTTTTTTCTTGCTGCAACTGAAAGATACTGATTGATTACAGACCTCTCAAAGCTGAAGAAAATAACCAACATGATAATTCGGAGAAGGCTTCGTTTCAAATGCGTAAACGCAAAGCATCTCCAACCCAAGCAGAAGAGAGCACGCCACACAAGAGGGGAATGCGGTCAACGTCACCTGAATCAATACTACATCATGATGTCAAGACTACCCTGTCGAGATCTGAGCATCTTAATTTGAGTAATACTCAAAGCGAACCCGCAGCTCTGTTAGCCGGAAGTCGTTCACTTCGGTATGTGGAGCCTTCTTGTCTCGTCTGATTCTCACACATCCTGTTCTCAAGCCTCGACGAAAAGGCGATTATTCTACGAGACAACCTTGAGGCATCGGCAGAGGATGTATCTCGTCAAGAGCAAAGTATAGTTTATACTGAATCTTTACCACCAAGCAATCCCCGGAAATTAGCTGCCATTCTCGCAACTCCATCACCGTCCTCCGCTTTGCATGCGTATAACGAGTCCAGGTAAGGGAATATCTATCTTGTGTCATTTTTTGATTTCTGTACATCTTCGTCAGCGCCCACCAGAAAGACCGTGCTTATTGGAACAATAAGGAGTCCTCTAAGCTCCAGGACAAAGATAATGCGTTGTTTCTCCCTAGGAATGACTTGTCTTCTAGTAGCTCCCGAAGCGAGGGAACATTCTCAACAGAAGTCCCAATGGCCACTCCACTCGCATATCAAGGTATCTCATGGTATGACCAATCGATCGTTTTACTAGTCATACATGCATCTCATTCTTGTCTGTGCAGCGGCAATGATGAATCATCACTTGATGGACCAAGCTCTCCGTCCTATGTTCCTACCCCCTCAACTCCGGCGATGTCGAGGCGGACTTCTCCTCGCAAATGGAAACGAAAGGTCCTCCAAGATGTCGGTTCATCACCAGCTCAGAAGAAGCAGATGACATTGCCTTCGTCCCCTTCGAACGAAGAGACAGCAGAAATTTCATCGTATGATTCATCATCCTCCATTTTGACACAATCAATTCACGTCATTTCTCGTCCAGATTCAGCGAGAGCCCTGGCTCTAGAAAGAAAGCTCCACTTCGTCGCACGCTCGTCAAAGGGAAGACTGCGCCCCTTGGAAAGATACCGGCACTCGATCTGAAGACTATCGCTCCTCCTGGCCAAACGACGTCTCACCTACCTGATCCTCCCACGTCGCCTATTGAGGAGATCTCTATGATTGAGAGCAAAAGCTCTCTTAAAGCAGCTCCCAGCCTCTACCTAGAAGTCAAACAGCGAATAGCAGCGCACGCCTCCGCTCGGCGAAGAGACAAACTTATCAAATTACCCTTGAAGCCTGTAGCTACGAAGTCAAAAAATGCAACCGACGATGATGATGAGTCGGTGATTTATGTGTCCTCGGCCTCCTCATCGCCGCGCTCCTCCCCACCACCTGGAGCAGCCACTTCAGCCAAGCGTAGAAACAGGAAACCACCATCTCTTTCTGACACGACCATTACTAAGGGCAAGAACAAGGAGGTAACGGAAAAGCCGAAGGCGAAAGGTACGAAGGGCAAGAAGGAGAAGCCTGCACCAGTAACGCCGGAGGAATATGCTCAGAAGCTCGCAAATAAAGTTAAGGCAAAAATGGCAGCAGCCAATACTGATGCGCCTGTACCAAATCATAAATTCCTCCACGGCATGAATATCTTTTATACGGGAGGTGATATGACCTATGCATCTGAACGGACGCGCGGCCGAATGGACCTTGTACGTTCGACTGCTAAATCTCCTATCCTGTTATACTCATACTCAATATCTCTAGATCGTGCGTCACGGAGGAAATCTTCTTCCGCGATACGATGCATCCATCACCACACACATCGTCACCGATGCTAAGGTTCCCGCGACACTCCGTGCTCTTGGGCTCAGGGACCTGAGCGAAATCCCCGATCACATACCTACCGTCACTTGGGATTGGGTTCTCAAAGGATTTTCGAGGCCGTCGAGCCTGAATAAGGACACAAAGATGTATATGGACGACCCAGTCTTCTGGCACGCTGCGTTCGCTCAGCGGATTGATGCCGGGATAAAGGTTCAGCCTAGAGCCAATGACAAGGGCAAGGCTAAGGCCGAGCCTAGAACACCTGATGCTATAGAGTTCAGTCATATTTCGTAAGTCCCTTGTAGCTCATTTTTCAAATGGTGGTTTGACTAGACAACTGAACCCTCAGGGATTTTACCCAGGACAAGCCTCGACGCCTCAGCACCAGCTCACGGTCCATACACGATGTAAACGACTCCGAGGATGAAGAACAGAATGGGGATTGTGCGCAAGGGGCATTGCTGTCGCCGCCGACCTCGCCAGATCAAACGGGCCAGGGGAGACGAGGCCGTGCAGCAAGCTCATCATCAGTAGCCCCAGTAGCTGGCCCAATCAAGGCCCTAAGTAATGACGATCCTCTGGCAGAGTTCTATGCGAAAGCGCGTGCTGAGGCAGAGACCAAGGCCAGTACACTCTCCCTTGTATAGTTCTCGTAACTTAGTCATTTCAGTGGGCCAGGCAAGGCGAAGTTTCGGAATCCGAAGCTCCCCCATCTGATTCGGATGTAGAGGAGCCGGTCGTTGCTCGTGGACCACCAGCTAAACGGGTACGTCGATACAGACTTGGTTCGGGGACTTCCTGACCTCTATGGTCTACATGAGCAGGGGTGGACATGTGACACCAAGGAAACCCAGAGGAATACCTGTGTTAATCAAGATATTATCGACAAGGTTCGTTCGTTCAATGACCCGTACCTCTCTAGTTTCATTGATCCACAATAAATACATACAGCTCGAAGAGCTCAAAACGCTTCATGCCGCAAAGTTGGGGGATGACGATCGCTGGCGGGTGTTCAGCTACAGCAAATGTAAGTCGGTGATCAGGAATATCATATTTTGCTTCTGAGATTGCTCCAGGCACACGTGCTCTACGAAATTATACTAAACGGATTGCGACGTTTGCCGAGGCACGCGCTATTCGCGGCGTTGGGGAAAAGACTGCTGCAAAGGTACATCTCAAATTCTATACTTTCTTTGTATGGATTCTTATGGATCACTAGATCATGGAAATCATTGAGACAGGAGGGCTACGCCGCATTGGCTACGAGAGAACTGATGATATCAAAACGACGAAGATATTCCAGGGCGTTTATGGAGTCGGCCAATCGACGGCATATCAATGGTATGCTGCCGGATGTCGTTCCCTTGCAGACGTGGTAGCTGGGAAGGGAGGCGTCAAATTGACTCCCGCCCAAGAAATCGGTATTCGGTTTTATGATGGTTCGGTGGACGATCTCTTCGCAACGCTGAAGATTTGACCTTTTTCGGTAGATATTAACGATCGAATGCCCCGTGAAGAAGCAAAAGAGATTTTCGAGCTAATCAAACCGATAAGTGAGCTGGTTTCTCCAGCTGTTCATCAGACTTGCTAGTAATATCACCTCCGGTCTTGCAGCTCTTGAGATTGACCCCAAACTTTTCGTCGAAATCATGGGAAGTTATAGAAGGTGAGCTCTTATCTTCTCCATGCCTCGCATGCGGACTACAATCATGGTTAGAGGAAAAGTGGACTGTGGGGATATTGACATTCTGATAACTCGTCCGCCAGACGATGGGACGACGCACGCAGGTCTGAACATTCATATAGTGCTCTTACAATGACTCATACAGTCCGACGACTGCTTTATAGGTGTACTCTCTAAGCTTCTCGCCAAACTTCATGAAGTTGGTATTATAACAGAGGATCTCGCCCTTCCCGAGGATCCCAATGATCTTGAGGCAATATATAGAGGTCTTTGCCGAGTCCCGGATCGAGAAGGTTCAAAGCGCCGAAGGATAGACTTCTTGACTGTCCCTTGGACTTCTCGAGGCGCAGCACTTTTATATTATACGGTTCGTTGCGTCCGCTTGTCAATATATGCACAATTTGACTTGAATTTGGTAGGGTGATGATATTGTGCGTGTACTGCAAATCTGCAATCGCCCTGACACATTCAGTTCTGATTTCGTCACAGTTCAATAGGGCGATCCGTATGAAAGCCAATGTTCTTGGCTATTCTCTAAACCAGAGAGGCCTGTTTGGTGGAGTCGTTCGTGATCCGCGCGATCGACGTGTGAAATTGAATAAAGGTGAGTGCCGCTTTCCCATTTCGTTGGGGCTCATGCGATGTGCTTACTGAGGCATAATAGGCACACTCATTGCTTCTGAGACTGAAGAGGAAATCTTCAGAATTCTCAATGTCCCATGGCAGGAGCCGCATGAGAGAGTTAGGGGATGAAGCCTAGGTATGGTTGATGTCGATCAGTCGCTTGGAGTTCTCTCTCGTGTAGGTTGCTCCGTTTCATGGTTTGCAGAGTCCATTAGTGGCACATCAGCTACTATACCTTACAATCACAAGACCTTATCGGTGCTACCCAGTACTTTGTCATTCGTCGTTGTGAGGATGCTTTGGACTGTACATTACTATCAGAGTCATAAGATCGTGGCTGTAAGTATCAAAATTAACAGTAATAATCCCTAAAGCTGTAATGATGCAGTTTCAATTTTCCCGGCCAAACATCCATCCCGGGCGACCTGCCTTTATAATTTCTTCTTTTTGTGTGGGCGCTGTTCCCGCGTCAAAGCTGCCAAAGGTGAGTCCTGTTTCCAATGTGAAGCCAGGGGTTCGTGGCATGGTGTTAAGGGAGTGAGAGGTGAACCAGGTGGGGTTGTAATGTATGCATTCCCCGCTGGAGCTGTGCCCTTGAAGATACCCAAGAGACGCTCTCTACGTTCTTTCCTGCGGGCAAGTTCTTTTTGCGTGGCCTTGTCTCCAGTTTGATCAGGGAGAGTAGCAAGAGCGTCGTCGAGAATACGTATGATGTGTTTGTGAATG
The DNA here is from genome assembly GCA_017657315.1 of Termitomyces sp. K1Ag. Lineage (NCBI taxonomy): Eukaryota > Fungi > Basidiomycota > Agaricomycetes > Agaricales > Lyophyllaceae > Termitomyces > Termitomyces sp. K1Ag. The sequence continues at coordinate 23,231 of JAGGAR010024021.1, forward strand.
TTGTAGAATTCATCGCCACGATATCTGTAGCCAAGGATGATGATGTTCCACCACTTGCGGACGAGGGGCTTGAGAGGTTCGAAATAAGAATGGAAATGTTCAACAATCTTGAATTCAAATGATCTTGGAGATGTTAGCAGAGAAGTTTTTGACTCCTTCAGAACGTCTTCCGTGCCATCGAAGTAATACGCGAGAGCGGCACTCAGAGCAGCATTGTAAGAAGGGTTGTTGCGATCCAACTCTTCTTTGCGACTCATACCGATACCAGGACCCTTACGGGTCATACA
>JAGGAR010024021.1:24414-45241 GCA_017657315.1 Termitomyces sp. K1Ag
ACCTCACCCATGGGCATGAGGATATTTGTATGATGGCGATCCACGAGTGCCAGAGTAGATGGTTCGAGGGAGGTAATGGGGAAATTTTCTGGAACATCGCGTTTTCCAAGACGGGGTTCAGCGTCGGCGTCAGTCTCGTGTCTGATGGGAAGTGATTTTATAAGGCCTTTGAATGGCTCGGCCTCTAGACCGTCGCGTATGAACTTCAATGTACTGTCGACTCGGCCATTGACTTCAACATCGTGAAATGCATACATATGTTTCGCTTCATCGGGCATGTCCTTGTCCAAGACTTCGTATATTTCCCCTTCGGATGGGTAATCTTCTGGATTTTCCGTCACAATAGGCCTCCAGTAACGTTTGAGCGCGCGCGTCTGATATATCAGTATTTGGTAAATGACCCAGAAAGCGTCGTAAACTTAGTCTCACTCACCTCAGTAGGATTGTGCCTGTCCTCGAACTTGATGACTTCATATACGACGGTTGCACGGCCACAGACCTCTGCAGATCGTAGAGCGGAAATGATGGACACGGTAACATATTTCACTACCTGGCCGTTTTCAATGACATCGATGACCCAGTGGATGTGATAACGACCATTCCCAAAGACACCCTGAAATTTGGGACCGACCTCGTAAGATGGACGGATATCGTTCAACACTGGCCGATAGATCTTCATCGATGTGTCCCATCCAAGCTTTTCTGGGTTCATGGAAGAGAAACCAGTCATGATCCGAATAAATTTTTCGGGTTCCTGTACAGACTCAGTACAAGTAATCAGTCACAAAAAAGAAACATGACACTCACATCGTGGATATTAATGGGCGTCTCTGTCACCGTTACTCCAGACCGATCCAACAATACCAGCCTGAGCTCGTCGAAGCAGAGGATAAAACCCAAGACAAAACGACGATCCAATTGTTCGATCAGCATCTGCCGCATGTAGGTCAGAAGCTGTTTCACAGTTTCATACCATCCAAGCCTTGTTGGTTTGACTTCGTAGGGAACGTGAATGCACATCCACCAGAGTTTATAATTCAAAAGCTGGGTAAACGTGAATAAGGTATGCATGTCAGATAAAATGTGAACTCACGAGATCTTTCTGTTCTTGCTTCTGTTCTGACAAAGCACCCTGATTTTCATCAGCGTCATGAGCATTCGCAGTTATTTCTGCCTCTAGCTCGCGTATCTTAGCTTCAAGCTCTTCCATAGCCGGGTCAGGCGCAGCTCCAACTCCATCAGGACGTCCTGCTGCCATATCGGCCTCGAGAGATTTCGGGGTATTACTGTGACGGTCCAAGTAAACAATATTTGTTGGGACCTTGTGAGGTATTGTCTTAACAATGGCATTTGAAACGGTGGCGAAGGGTTCGTAGAGTAATTTCTCTTTACCACTAGGGGGCTTCTTTGGAAACTTTGCCCACCGAGAGTCCTTGTAGTGCTCGCTCCTTTCAAGTTTCCGAAGGCTCTCTGCCGTTGTGGGATTTCGGGGAATCATCTTCTCAATGAATGCCTCGGTGTCGGCAGTGTAGAGAATGTTTTTTATGTCTCTTTCCACGGCGTCTGCAACATCTTGAACACGCATTTTCGTACGCGTTAAGCTAACTGTAGGCGCTGATTTATGGGGAGTGTCGGTGAGGGAGAAGGGCTGCGAGGACATGACAAGATGTAAGCAAAGAATTGAGTAATGGACGGCAGGGGTTACCTGTCCCTTTTATTGCAAGCTGTTATCTTGATTAAATCAAGACACGAGGACAGAACAATGGGACTGCAACAAAACTGTGACACACAGCCTCCTTAGTCAGGACCGCGTCAGTCACCAGTGGATGTGCCCCAGCCGAATGTTTCCAGGTCAACGTTTCCAGGATAAACTTGGACGTAGTTATGGATGGTCAAGAGCACATATTCCCTGTGTGTCATGAGATATCTGAGCCTTGGTCATGGGCTGAAGCGCTACAGACTCGCACGAACTTGAGCTAGACAATGGAACGCGTAGACCAAGCGTAAACCATGATGCATCATTGATGGACCACTTGTTTTAACATACGTCACGTGGTCATGCATCGTGCATGGCCCACTGCAAGCAGCTTATAACTTCTTTCGGGTTGCATGCGGAATTGAAGAATGGCGGCAGAAAGTATACAGGATGTTGTGTCAGATCCTTGGGCAGATGTCACCCCTTAATTATTCTCACTCGATGGGCAGGCCCTCGTAGTTGTCATTATCGCAATGAAGCCCACTTGCCTTGCCCAGTATGTTCCCGTTGCCAGCATTATCCCTCTAACAAGTTCAAAAACTAGCTGTCAGTCTTTCCATTCTGAATCGAGCATCGGGACAAATATTGAGGTAATTTCAATTGCCCATTTCAACACCTGAACCGCCGATTCACACCAATATAACCTCGTCGTCTAAGGAGCCAGGCTCTTTTGAACATGTCGAGACTTATTATTCCAACTCATTATTCCACAGCATGGTACAGTTGGACGATATTCCACAACCTCACTTGGTGGGGAATTGGACAGCAAGTGTCTCAGCCCACTTGAAGAAGTCTTGCGCGGCCTGCCACCCGATCCTGGACGCCTCCACACCCTCTAGGGGATGACTTTCACCCTCGAATACCAACATCTCAATCCTCGTGCCCTCCCGCGCCCGCTGTTTAAGCGCATGATAATATTCAATCCCCTGTGTTGGTGCAACCCTCAAATCCGATGCTCCAATCAAGAGCAACACTGACGCGCGCACATTATCAACATGCACGATTGGCGAGGCACGATATACGCGTGCATATATTTCTGGCGTCACGAGCGGCGGTGATCTCTCTGCAGCTGCATGAAGAGGGTTTGTTTCAAGTTCGACAACAGAGGGTGAGGAATATATGGGGTATGATTCTCCAAATTCGGCGAAATACCAATCTGGGATGTCTGTGGAGGACAATTCGCCTGCGGACATAACAGGGTTACGTGTCACTGCCGCAGAGAACATTTCTGGGTACTGCCCGATTACTTGGGAGGAGAATGGGTCAATATCTGGGTAGTGTATGGAGGAAAATTGCTTACGATGCCCTGTGAGGAAGCCACCGTGACTGCCACCCATAACAAACTGCTTTCCTGGCCCTTCTACAGAGATCCCCAATTTGATCAAGTGCCTAGTCGAAGCAATACAGTCTTCTACGTCGAGGGTGCCGCAGTTTCCGAGGAGACCACGAACCGCAGATTCCCCAAAACCCAAAGAACCCGTGTAGTTCGGCAGCGAGAGGGTATCTATCATGCGCAAATCAGTCACTTGAATAATTATGTTGAAACCAGATACTGACATCGTTCCAAAGCAAGAGCAACATTTGCTGGATTGAAAGCCGTCGTCGTAGCCCCATGGGGCCCGCCATGGGGCATAGTGATGCATGGCCGGATATCCCTTTCGTTCCGTGGTGCAACCGCCGATTGTATGACGATCGTTTCGGTTGGGAACCGTTCAGGGATCGGAATAACGGAGGCGCGAAGATTAGATAATTCTTCCTCCACTTGAAACTTGTTTAGCTTTTCGCAGCATTCGAGATTTAAAGCGCTTACATTGAGGAGGAAGAGTTGGCTTGTGGAGAACACGCCATGATATTTCACCTGTCTCATTGAATTCGCCTAGAACCAGCTCGTGCGGCGAAATTGGCGAGCTGCGTGAGCAAACCACGCGTGTTTTACCGTCTGTATTGAGTACATTCCAGCTATAAAGTTTACCATCTTCTGGTGTCAGGTCTTTCACCGTCCCATCAGCAGTCGAAATCAGGAGAACAGTGGTCCTCGATCCCCAAATCGAGTGGGTGATCAGGTATGGTGCTGATGACTTGGAAAGCTGGAGTGTGGGGTATGTAGCAAGGTTGGGGTCGGGATAAAGTCCCGGGAAGGCTCCTTGCTCTGGCTTAAATACAGAGTCCACAAGAGGCGTGGTGATTTGCTGGGGATCGACTTGAGAGGTGATGTCGAGAGAGTATATCAGGGACGTCGCTGCGTGTGCTCCTCCTGAAGGATGAGACAACCACAACAAAGTGGACTTCCCATCGTAAGAGAAAATGCGGGGAGATCGGCAGGAAAGATACGACGCTGTTAGTTTCCTTGCAGAGCACTCTAGCGGCTTAGATTCATTGCTGAGTATCTCATCAAGAGAAAGGGACGATGGTGTGAGTTCCCAGATTCCTGATGGGCGATTAAAACAGTATTTGATTCCCAGAAGGCGATGGTCAGAAGTATACTCATACCCTGTGGCGTATACGGTGTCACCACCGGGAGAGAATATAGCTTGTCCGAAGAGAGCCTCTGAGGCGACAGACAACGAGGTCAGAGCCCGTGCAGGCTCCCCAGATCCTTCCTTCCAGCTGAAAATGAAGATCGTGGGTCTACATTTACCGGCGATGCCTTCTCCGAATTGAGGAGTATATCTGAACTTCCGATAGGGATCATCCTCGGTGGCAATGGGAGGATTGCTTTCAGCGATATACATTAACGAGGTCTCCGAAGGCGAAAACGACAACGATGCGACATGAACTGATATCGTGAGACGAGTCAAAAGAAGATTGAACGAGTCTCACCGTCTGTGTAAAACGCGCCGTGTTTCTCCGTGACTTCAATTGATGCTTCTAAGGCACTCTTGTTCCAGATCTCTACGAATCTTTTGGATTTACCGTCACTCTTTGCTTCGCGTAACACTGCGCGACGCACCCGTGAGGGTGAGTACGTGTATGCGACCTCATCACCCACGTCTTGCATCGGCGATGACGTAGCCCCGGATTCGTTCAATACTATCGAGCTGCTGACCGTCTTTCTGGCGTTGCGAACGTGATCATGAAATGTAGATGTGACGTGAAGAACTACACGACACCAAGATCAGTAGGCATAACTAAGATTGGTGGGAGACATGACAAAAGACATACCATCTGAAGAAACGAAGTGCGCAGAAGCGGGAACAGGGATCTCAGTAAGTCGCTCATACATTGCGGTTCGAGATTGTGGGAGAGAACTTGAACGATCTGATAATCTCTTGTTTGTAGGAGCAATAGTCTACACAATAATTGAATACACTCACAAATGCTATCACGAGGACTCATTGGCACAGCTCCAGACGAATGAGTTGTAGTCGACGACACCCAAGCTCTCAGTCACACCATACTTTCGATCAGTGGAGCTCGAAGGACGCCAGGAGGGGAAATCTTGACTCATTGTGACATGTTACTAGCCTAGCGATCATATACTTCTCTGGCAGTGAGGTAAGTTTTTGGCGAACAGTCTGAAGCGAAGGCAATCACGCCACTGCTAATGACGCGGCGGTCGTTGTTGAGTCATGAATGAAAGGGGACTTCCTTTTGTGGGAGGCTATAATGTACAGTACTCTTGCCTCTAGCTGACAACGGATAATGCTCAATGGATGGACGAATGACAAAGAGAAACCTCATATTCAATTGCATACGGAGCAACTGAATGTGGATCATATCCTCCCGGATATATGATTATGGTACTCAAATCTCACAATTTGGTCTTTCCAAATATTTTTGAGCCGCGGTACAGAATACAGCGAAGGCGAAGGAATATGAAGAGAGAAATAAACGCTTTAATCGAAGAGACCGAAGCCCTATGAACACATATCCAGTCAGGTGTCATCGAAACGACAGAGGATAGACACGACGTACCATATCATCGTCAGATTCCTCTTCCTTCTCAGGCTTCGCCTCCTCTTTCGGTGCCTCGGCGGCAGGCGCAGCACCACCAGCAGCAGCGGGTGCGACAGAGGCGGCGGGCGCTCCTCCCCCTGAACCGACGTTTGATAGGAGATCCTTCACGTTCTTTCCCTCAAGCGCCTTAGCAAGTAGTGAAGCCCAGATGGGCTCGAGCTCAACACCGGCCCCGTTTGTCAATGTGAGGATCTTGTCCGACTGAAAATTCTCGTCAGCACATCAAATCCAATAATCCAAGCTATCTCAATCGTACGGTGATCTCAATGCCTTCGTCAGCAAGGATGAGAGCGGCGTAGGTAGAGGCAAGTTCGGCAGAGGCCTACAAAAATGAGAAAAACAGGGTCAGTAACTTTGGCTGGTCTGTCATCCGAGCCTCAAGCTCCCATCCACCCAAAATCGTGATATGAAGACAATTGAAACTGGGCAGATCGAAGCATTGCAGGACATAGACTCGATATCTCACCATTTTTGAGTACAAGGAAGTCGAGGAGGTCGTAGGGAACGGCGAGCTGCGTGTTGTGCGGTGATACTAAACCGGACAACACACAATGGAAATTCGTACCACGTGACTGCCACGCGAGCGCATAATTGTACATCCGATGATCACTAGCCTTGTTGACTCAGATTACGACCTATTGCGCGTTACGACCCACCCTCGGGCTCAGCGAGATTAACTGCTGATCATGTCATTTCAGTGACCACTGGTTCTTGAGCGGACACCGCCGCTTCCAACAGACGGCCCGCAGGCGACGTGAATATCACTATCGACTGCGACAATAACACATCTACATATGCACTCGTCTTCAATTCAGACGAGACAGGCGCAACGTTACTGCTGCGTGTTCTACACTTCAATCGCACAGGAATCCGTGTCACATTACTCAGATAGATTTGCTTCCTGTGTACTTATGCACTGCGACTCGGTGCATGGTTAAACTCTCTCAGAAGTCTGTGTATGGCTATGTCAGAGAAATCTGCTGGCAAATCTATTGCATGTTACGGTGTCTCGTGTGTCATACAGTAGCCCAGCTATGTGAGATGGTTGGAAACAAGTCGACTGCTATCGCTTTGGGCCGGTCACGGTGATGCCTGTGATGCCCGCGATGCCACCCACATCTCCTGGAAACATGAGGTTGTGGCGCTGATCATAATGAAGCAGGACAAAAATGACAATTGTCACGCGGGAACGGTCATTTGGTGTAATCCCAAGGGCTGTGGTACAGTGTCTGGGACAAATTTCGAAATTTCGAAATGAAAAAAAGGTTCAAGCCTGGAGGATATGTACCAAGGCAAAGCCTGTGTTATCGACAGCATCTCTAAGAAGTTGTGATGTGTCCATCTATCTGGGAAGACTCTTGCCCCCAATCACCTTCAACAAAGCTGTCTCGTTATGTTGTCAGATCTTCCTCGCGTCGCGGCGCCTAGGTGTGTCCAGCCGGAAATCGTGACGTTACAAGAAAAAAAAACACAAACAAATCTCTGCAGCAATCCCGAGTGGTCACCGGTCAACGTTCACCGGTCACCTTCCAATCCAGTTACATTTCTGATTGCTCTTACACAATTGTTACCCTGTCATATGTTTTGTGATATGATGTTCTCTGTCACGCGTCATCGGAAACTGATTGCGTTCCAAGATCTAGTATCGATTACTTACTTCGCCAAACCAAGACTTCGGAGCCGTTCCCTCCTTCCTAAGTAAGTTAAGTAAGGAGTATTGTCAACGATTTCCCAGGCACTGCACCGCAGTCATCATAAATAATAAGTATGGACAATGAACAGTTAAGCACCTTGTCAGTCCGCCACTATGGCCACCTTCCCTCCTGACAATCTTCCATCCACAGTCGAGGAAACCTTTGCACTCTGCCCACAGTGTGTCTTATCCTTGTCCTGGACCTTTCTCGTCGGCTTACTCGTACGGGCGCTCTTTACAGATTTAGAATCTTAGTCGTAGGAAATGTGCGTCTCTCCCACACACTATCTTGCAAAGTTCACACGCTGACCATGTTCTACAGAGTGGGGTGGGAAAGTCTACTCTTATTGCCAGCATCTTCAACGTCAATAAAGAGGTAGGATCATCACGTAGGACTTTTTGACGTTGACGATAACATACTGAAAATAGGACATTGATATTGCCGATAACCGTGTTGGAACAGCTGATATCAATCGAGAATACACTTCGGATGACAATCCTCGCTTCATCCTTCACGACAGTCGGGGATTCGAACCAGGCACTACGGACAATTTGAAAACGGTGAAAGACTTTATCTCGTGCAAGTGTAAAAGCAGTCTGCCCGTTAAGGATCGGCTTCATGCTATTTGGTAAAGTTCTAATGTACGCTTGTCCAAAAGTCTTTAAAAACTCATAGAAATCTTTTAGGATATGCATGGAGACCCCGCGTGGCGGGTCGCGCTTAACACAAACCGCGGATGAGGCCGTTATGGGGCTTGCCAGTCGTTGTGAGTCTGCTTTCATTGGCTTTCAATCATCTCGACCTACCGTACTCCAGTCAATATCCCTGTGATTTTCGTACTCACAAAGTACGACCTTCTCTTCAACGAATGTTATTCAAAGGCAACCAAACATCTGGGACCGGGCGCCGATACTTCTGACCTCCGGAAAAAGGCTATCGAAGACGCTGAGAAACTTTTCAACGCATCCGTCAATGAGCTCCAGCAGCAGTCAGATCGGATTCTCAAAGTACGCCGCTCGGTCCCACAACTTTCGATAAAAAAGCAGAAGCCCGATCGCATTGCCAAACGTCGTTCTGGCCCATGGATTTGGTTGAAGAAACCCTTGCAAAGGGCATATGTCGCAGTCTCGACAGAGGAGAAATTCCCGAGTTTGTGCAATCTGCTTTCATTGACAGAATGGGCGGGCTGACTCCTGATGTAGACTCTTTACAGACGCTTGAAAACCTGACCAGAATCACCCGGAAATGTCTACGAACGACGGAAACATTAGTACCCTGGGCTGTGGCTCAGCGAATCGACCCTAAACAGAAAGTCGATACTTCGATCGAGTGAGTCCAGGCCAAAAGTCTCCTTTCTTTCCTCTGTTTCTGAACAATTATTGTCGTCAGAGAGGGTTTCAAGAGTACGTATTTTCCGGCTGAGCTATTTCTATGTAAAACCCACGATCTGTGCAGAGTATTGGAAAGATTTGGGAAGGAGCACGGTATTTCGAGGCCATGTATTGGTGGATTGTTTGTGGCGTATACACTTGGACATCATCAAGGTCTGGAATTTCAGAGACCCACAAAAGGTGAGCTCCGAGAGCTAAGCCCTGTATCAATGCATGGTGAATCTGAGTTCTCCCAGCTGCTGACTGGGGATCATTTCCGCCTAAGGATGCTTGAATTGATCCAACCATTCCTGCCCAAACCCGAACCTGAATTGTAGGTCTTTTTATTAATTACGAGAGTTGAGTACTCGGTTGACAACGGTCTTTAGAAGCATAAACGAGAGATTGCCTGCCCTCGAGGTTCTGAGTTCGATCTTTGACTCCATAGTCCCCTTTGCGGCAATGGCGCTTGAGGCGGCCAGTCTTACAATTGTGGCAATTGAGTTTCTCTATACGAAGTATCAAGCAATGTACGTCCAATCTTGCTAGTGCACTTCACGCTGATTTTCATGGGTCGTTTTGTGGAATTTAGACCACGGGTGGCTGCGTGTCTAGAGGCATACATTGTGGATCTTACACTTGTACTGCACGAGCTCTTTGTCACCACATTGCCCGAACGACAGAGACCTCTCAATGGCGAACTCATTTCGGCAACACTGGAGCATTACAGAGCTACTCAGTCCGAGCGTATACACAGGCTCGTTCGTGACAGTACTCATTCCACATGGGACGCACTTTCCCAAGAGAAAAACAAAGGGAACGTCGGAGACCTTATTCGCAATCAGCTAGGTATGAATTCGGATACGGAGCAGGCTGAACAGGACAGACTATAGTCGATAGACTCCATCTCCTTGGCGGTATTAATGGTATCATTGGACAACTATCTTATTTAATCTTATCATTATTATTAAAGAAGTACTTAGCTAGGTTCAGGATAATTGAAGGAGCGATTGATATCCAACCTAGGGATAGAGCCTGATAGAGCTCTCAGTGTGTGAGATTAGCTTGGGAACGTATAGTTAAACTCGGAAACGTCTCAGTCCCGCCCCAAATCGCATTAGTTAGTCGGACACAGATCGGTACCTTACATGACGTTGGATGGGTGCTGATGCACCTAACCGGTGGGGTTGACGTTTGACATTTGAACTATGTAAAGGTCCTGATCGTAGTCGGACTCGGACTGATCGTAGTTATCAGTCCAACGATTTCTCACTACCTAGCGCGCAAGCACTCAAGCACTTACTTGTTGCAACCATCAAAGCTTCTATGTAGCAACGAGGTTGACGAACGAATGGATTTTCCACTTGCGTCACCAGACGCATGGGACGGAAATACTCCGGGGATGTTGCGGATGACACAAGATAACCTCTCACGAGTCTCGCATCTTGACACGCTGCTCTCTGGTCCCGAATATCAAAGAATGATGATACATAAGTATAGACTGAAGCTCGTAGCAAAGATGGCCTACTGCACTCTGAGGGATCGACGGGTTTCATGTGGAGTGGACGGTGGATGTAAGGGGATGTCTTCTGCAAGGAGAATTCAAGCCTTTGAGAGACCTGTCGCAACATTATTTAGAATGTGGGACATGCTACATAGCGATTGGCGGAGACGCCGTCACGACAATGTGCAAGCGCAGGCACGCCAGGACCAGGTACACGAATCATAATTCATGCTCTCAATCTGAAACAGAACGAATGCCTTCAGAAGATCCTCGGATACCGGTGAGAGGTTATGAATAGTACTATGTAGTACCCATGATAGGAGCAGGAGGGGATGAAAATGAAAGTCTTGCATTTTCTCGATGGGCGCTGGAAAGGTCGGAAGTACGGCAAAGGAAACCTCCAAAGGAGTTTCGGCATCTGCCTTGTAACTCTCTGCAAAGCGTCAAACTGGGCGCTTAGGAATAATTTCAATGAGCCGATCCCGAGGTCCAATAGTCGGTCCTTACACAAATGCTAGAGTACTTCGCGCCATGGAGATGTCCTGAAATCCTGGAATGAGAATGTTACCAGATATTCCAGCATAGAAGGAATGATACGCACTGGGTAGATATGATAGATAGATAATCTGAAAATCCGACCCGCATGAGGAATTGATTGCAATAGTGGGATTTGGAGCAATATACGAGATTTCAAGAGAGATAAAAAGCGTTTTGAGGAATGAATAACCTGGACTTGGAGTTCAGTTTCGGGTGGATCAGGTTCTATCCCGGATCTCAAAAAGGCGCTTGGTGTCAGACTTCTGGTAAGGCTTGTCCCTACGCTATGCCTGGGGTTGACATGGCCGGATGTGGCAAGCGTTGTGAAAACATGACGAGAAACGACATCATGTGCATGAAGTCAAGAGCTCCACTCTGAAGCTGGGGTTCGGGGAAGAGCTCGGGCGTAGCTATTACTGTATTCTGCGCATTACACGCGCGTATAGATGTTTATCAGGGAACAAGTCATCGGCGCGTCTCGCACGTATGCGCGCAGAACGTGCGTTCCGCTCCTGGCAAAGTGGCTGTGGTCAATGCAAAGCATGCGTAGATACGCATATATCCAGCTTTTATGCGACATGACGCATGGGGGAAGGAGTTTACCAGTTTGATGGCGCGACAAGTCCAGAAGGGTATAAATCTATGGCATATTGATTTCGACATCCGTGTTCCAGACAGACAAGTCGAGTGTGGGCCTTGGGTACCGGGTCTGGGTGAGTCTTCAAGTCTAAGCGTGCTGCCAGTTTGTCGGAAGGATCCGAAAAGAGTTATGCAGGCCTGCGAGGCACTCGGGAGTTTTTACAGTCGTGATAATCATTCATGATAGACTTCCACATTCTCCGTGACTGGAAAAGTAATGTCAAATTGAGGCATCAAGCCGGGGGTTGCCGTTGTTGTGAGTGTTGTCAGGGGAGTGAGTAGGACATTGGGTCCGCGAATGGAGTGGTCAAGTCACGCCTCTCGAAAAATCGGCACTTGAGATACAAAAAAAGGAAAAAAGGGAAGTGGCGTGCATTGAGGAAGTTGAAAGTCAGATACAAAGAGATACATGTGTTCCTCCTCAGCACCTTCTGTTTGAATGCAGGCGTGGGAAGAAACAGTTGGAAGATGGCAAACGCCGAGCCAATGGGAACGCATGATGTGGCTCTCTCGCGGATTTGCGAAATTTCGTTTTTGCGGTGCAGGCAATTGGGGGCTTAGATAGAGAAACGAAAAAGTGGGCGCACGGACATGGGCTTTTCCGCCAAGGAAGACACAGGTGCCACATCAGTCCACCCATCTCCGCCCCCCCTCCCCGCTTTTTCCCTGTTTTTCTGGCCTCAATCTCTAGCCAAACCCCCTCATATCTGAGAATGGATGTTGACATGGCTTCAGAGGAGTTCCAAGACATTTCATCACCACCGGGAAGCCCGGCTTCGACGGACTCATCCGTCGTCGCTCTCGATGGCGACCCGCGGCTTGCTTCTCCCTTAAAGTCAGAACCTAAAGATAATACCTCTGCACAAATACATAAGTCCCTCAGTCCTGCGGGCGCTGCCTCTGCTTCGGCAGCTGCTAAATCAGCTGTTACCGCTGCCAAACCGGCCTCTACCGCCAAACCCCGCTCCTCGAAAACCAAGGCGCGCTCACCGTCGCACTCGCCGCCGCCGCCACCACCAGCTCCGCTCCAGACTATCCGCCTTGACATCAAACTCGGGGGCCCGGATAATTATGCCGTCGACATCGCGGACTTGTCTCGTGCGACCGGACAGCGGGCGTTGACACCGACTACCGCTATCACCACTGCGCACAGTGATAGCGAGGACGACGACGAGAAGGCCACTGACAAGGAAAAGAAAAAGAAGAAGGTGGGACTTCTCTTTATTACCCCACATAATAATCTCTAATACATTCATAGAAGAAAAATCCAGTATTCGAGCACTACGACGTCTCCGACCCCTTCATTGACGACTCCGAGCTCGCCATCGACGAACGGACATTTTTTGCACAGACGAAACAACAAGGATTCTATGTCTCCTCTGGCGAAGTCGCATTACTCAAGGACAAAACGCCCAAGAAGCCCAAATCCAAGAACCCCCTCCTGTCTGTCGCAGCGTCGACCAAGAAGGGTTTGCCACTACCGCTGTCGGCTGTGAAGGGCGATGCGGCGGCGGAGCAGACGAGTGCGACTGCAGGCGTGTCGACGAGCGTGTCAGAGGACGAAAAGGGGGCGGGGACGTATACCGCGAGTTCGAAGGTTGGAGAGAAGAGGAAGAGATATATTATGGTTGTGGAGGGAGGGAAGAAGAGGAAGATTGTGGATGTGGTGAGTATCGTTATTCTCCTTTCTGCACTTGTCCGTGAGGCTGATTCGGTTCCAGCGTACATTCCACCCGCTGTTACAGCAAGAGATACAGACGCTACGGGAGTATGTTGCGAAAGGTTCGGATCCATCCCCTTTGAGCTGAACTAGACACTAAAAAAGTACACAGAGAACTGGGAACAAAAAGGCAAATTCCCGCCTTCGATCAAACCCCTCCTCTCTAAACTCGCTCTCCTCGCCATCAAACTCGACGAATACGACGATTATTTCTTCAGTCTCATGCCTACCATCTTCCCATACAACAAGTTCACCATGAGCGTACGTAGCCCTCCTCCCTCCGCCCCGTCTCTCTTCCTCGTGATTTTGACTGGCATCGATGAACAGAAACTCATTAAGCGCACGGTATACGCTGAACATCAGGAGCTACTTCAAGAGCGGCAGAATACGCTCCTGGCCGAACTGGCGTCGCAGGCTAAAGCTGGGTTTCAGAAGGCGCAGGAGGAGTGGGAGAAGAGTGTTGTTGCGTGGGGTGCGTTCGCTTTCTTTTCACTTGACTTTTCTCTCTTCTTGTATTCCCTTTACTTCTTTTTCCCCTTCCCCTCCCTCCATCTCTTCCCCTCACCATTCTCTACCTTTCCTCGCGACACCTATCAATCTCTCTATCTCCCATCCATCCTTCCTCTTTCTCCCACCCGTCTCTCCTTCGCGGCTTCTCCCCTCCCCTCTCCAAACCACTACTAACAACTCCACTCCTAGACAAACGCCGCGAGAAACTCGCCCTCGAAGGCACCGACCCCGCCAACGGCACCGACTCCGGCGGGCCGACGCGACACCCTACAGAGGAGATGGACGTCGACCCCTCACCTTCCGCGCACCCTTCAGGCAAAGACGGGGGAGACAAGGAAAAGGAAGGGAAAGACCACTTGTCGCAGCCGCCGGGGAAGAAGTATAGGCTTACGGAGTCGATGAAGGCGATTGTGTGGCAGCTTGTGTTGTTGAGTAATGAGAGTTGTCGGCTTGAGAATGAGAAGAAGTATGTTTTTCCTTTTCCTTTTTCTTTTTCCTTTTCCCTGCACCATCCCTCTCCATCTGCTTCTTCGTGGATAGAGCTGACGTCTTTTTGTGCCTGTAACAGCACGCTAGAAGGTTCGGTGATACAAGTGAGCGAGCAGGGATCAAGGAAGGCGCTTTATCAGAAAGTAGGTGTCCTCGAACCCCATATATGCGCACCCGAGCTGATTCTCGTTCCTCGCATAGATCGTAGCTGCGTTCCCGGAAGGCTGGCTCTCATCTGGCCAGATCTCACGAGACGGTACGTCCCCCTTCTCATGATCCAGTGCATATCCGATTCTGATTCGTGCACCTCGTTATGTAGTGAGCGCGATGAAGAAGCGATTTGAACGGGAAGCGATGGAGCAAGAGAATGAACAGGACTATTAAGTGCCCTGTGTTGGGATATCTTTTTTTCGTTCATCATCGGTGCTTGGTCTGGTGTTCGATATACGCTACACCACCACCCGTCCACGCACCGCCAACATCTGCGGTCGTGTTTTCTTATCATCACACACATACTCATCATATCCACCCTCACCCTCACAACCACTCATTTTACTCCTCCACGTTCTCTTTCCTTGTTTGGTTTCTGCTCGAAGTGTAAATGTACTCTCCACCCATAGTTTTTTTCTCTGCCTCGATCGCACCGTACGGCCAGACGTTCGTAGGCATTGACATGCATCGTCATCAAGGTGAGGGTCCACGCAAAGAACAAAAAGATGTATGAGAGTTTAGCCATTTTTATAGGCAATAAAGTTGACTCGTCAAAGTAGGATGATGGTTAAACGTTAAGCGACCAGCGAAAACGTTAAACGACGAGAAGCTCAGACCAGCTGAGTTCGCGGATGGACCTGTCCAGAGCTGTGAATTGTCAAGCGTTTGAAGCAATACATCGATCAATGATGATTATTTAAGTAATCGAATTGATCATCAATTGCTCCAGATGGGGCTTCCAGTGCGGCGGTGCGGCGGTGCACTCAGGGCTGTACGAGGAGGTGGTTGCTCGTAAACGCCTCGCCCTTGTCAGTTGTAGGATCGGACAGAGAATAAGTTAGGTAGGATATTTGATATTCAGAGTATCGCTTAAACAGGTACTTGCAGTGGTAGAAGAAGGTAGAATTCCAAAGAAAAATTCAAATACAAAAGGATCCACTACCAGCACGTGTTGTTGTAACGTGTATTTATATCAGCACCTCCATGTCCGCTGCCCTACGACAAGACTACACATATCACCTACCTCAATTTCTGACACCCCTTCTTCATGCCTGACAGTACGCAGATATCTTCATGAGCCATATCCTGGCCCACTGATCCTCTTTGGCCTACAGCTGGACCACAGCCAACACCAGTCCCCGGTCCAGTACCGACTGGTGCCCGCCAATACAGAGGCCCTCCTCCAGGGAGTCTACCCATAATATGTTGGCAACTATCGTTGAATCGTGAATATACAAAAGAGGTGAGCCATCTGCTTTCCTTGTGTGGCGCCTACATTGAACATTGTGATCGAAGGAATACGACGCTTGTCATGCTGTCTGTAAGAAATGCGTCGAACATACAAAAGTGAACTACAACCCCAGAGACTCAGATTCTTTCCGTGAGTTGTTGGTTTCTTCTACCGTTTGCCGATGATCATGATTCAGACGCTCAACTTCAGGCCTAATGATGACTCTAATGCTGCCACTACTCATGATGCGACATCGACGAATACCTCGTGCGAAGTGGAAGGATGAGTGTACGACCAATGGAAAGCGGCGGATTGAGCAGGTGAGCCATGTATGTATCGATCTGTCTCCACGATCGATTCTTATTGTGTCAACCCCAGGCCCAAGATGGCATGTCAGCCGAACGCTTTATGCACTCTATGATAGGCTATCACTCGATGTTTGAGGGGTCTCTCTGTTCCATGATCATGGTTCAAGGTGTTAAGAGCCGCGTCGTCAACATCGGCATCGGAACAAAGCAAGTGCAGGTGGAGCCAAAAGGGACCTCTGTGTCGGCGTACATAGAATCTCAGGCACACAAGGTATGTCCTATCATTGTTTGTGTGGTAACTTCCCTCTGACCTTGCCTAGCTGACTCCCCTAGAGATGGGGATCATCAACCAGGACTCAGACGACGCTACCAGACTACGCCGATTCTGCATGATCCTCGCGCTAAAACAAGCCTATGTTAAAGCCATCGGACACGCAAATGGCTTCGATTACGCGCGGCTTGAGTTCGACGTTCCAAAACAAACCGCAAGGGGCGATTCGTATGCTTTAACAGGATGGGAATTCCGTATATGGAAGACACGCCTCGCTGTCGCCCGGCGCGACCAAATCGTCCACGAGGAGTATGAATGCGTTTGCGCGTTCTTCCGGGGGACTACCAATTCGAAGTTCATCTTCTACGATTCGGCGGATGACTTGAACAAATGGGTTCAGTTCATCAACATTGACCAGATGGTTAAAGTCATCCCGAAGCTCACTGCGTAAAGGACAGGCTGATCTCCACCTCGTTTCTTTTGTTTTCTATTATCGTAGGCTATATTATTTAATCTCTTCTCTAGGAGGTGTCAGTGTGATCGCTCTTCGAATGCTTGGCTCGTCTCGTTTTTCTTTGTTTTCATGGTTGCATCTGATTCAAGTAAAGGTGTGAAGGCCGTAAATCAGCTGTATCATGTATACTTACTACATTATGGATCCAGAGTTGCAGTTGTATCAATATCACGCTACAATGACGGAGAAACTGGTCTGTCTCATCCTGGTATAATCAGGAGTTTGTTATGGTGATGTGGTCCTCAATGGGAACGATCAGTTCATCATGGATACAGGATATCTGATTGGTACACTAGTACTACAGTCAACGTTTCTACCTGATGGTATATTCCCTGTGATTACCCAGCCTATCAAAGTTATGCATTACTTAGCCTGAGGTCTCCTCCAACACGCGGAAACCAGGTCACAGAGGCCCATCACACTTGCTTCAATAAGTTCTGAGCCCGAGAGAAATCCGGTTTCTCTCGCATAGCAGTACGAAATCGTGCTGGAGTCATCATCTCTTCTGCATTTGGCCTCGTATCCCGACAGGGTTCACGTGCCAGCCGACTGGAGACCACGTCAATCTTTGGACGATCATTTGGGTCTCGGGCCCAACAATCTTGCATAAGCTCCCACATACTGTCTGTCAAATCACGGGCATCCATAGGTCGTTCAGGTCGAACACCTTGCATGACCTTCATGAGTACTGTGTTATCATTGGTTATGTTGTGAAAAGGTAAATTTCTGGCGAAGATCTGAAGGAGAATCAAGCTTTGGAAACGGAGCCGGGCAGAAGTTGAAAAGGACGTTACCTCATAGCAAACGCATGACCATGCATATATATCGCTCGCACGGGTGTTTGGCTGCCCATCAAGCACCTCGGGTGCTTGCCAGCGAAGAGTGCCTCCCTTTGATGCCCCAGATGTGAGCGATGTCCATGCCGATACATCAGATACAGATGACAGCCCGAAGTCAGCGAGATAGGCTCGGCCGCTCCGGTCCACAAGGACGTTTACCTGCATATACAGTTGATAAAGTGATGGTCTGGAACTAGAAAATGGATTACCCCTTTGAGATCACCATGGACGATTCCAAGCTCATCATGTAAATAGCGAAGTCCTTGGGTTATGTCCACCACCTGCAAAAGAAATTGGGTACACCGAGTGTCGAAATGAAATAAATCATTACACACGAGTAATACAGGTTCAATGTTGTCTTCCGTCTGTAAATATTCCCTGACGTTGCCCTTCTCCATCCAAGGTGAGACTAGGCATATTTGATTTTTGTGCCAATAAAGCCCGTATATTGGGAGGACGTTGGGATGAAGAAGCTGGCTCCAGAGGATCGCTTCTCTTGCACAATACTGAAACGGAATGGATTCAGAATAGGAAAGCAGTGAAACAAGAAGGAAAGGAAGACCTTCATAAAGTCCTTGATGTCAGTGGACTGGTACAACCGAATGACTTTCAGGCAAACAAACCTCCCTTGAAATTCACCTCGGTAGATGTCAGCAAATCCTCCACCGGTCACTGGACTCTCTTGGGTAAACTTGATACCATTGAGGCTATAACAGGTAGGGTAGAGACCGGAGTTTTTGCACAACCGCTGAGTACCAGCGATTAGCTTACTCTTGAAAGCGACATCGATATCAGTGTCGAGAAGCTTAGAGTTTATCAAATACTTGAGATGAGCAGATAAGCGACGGATATCTTACCCATTGAAACAAGTCAAGAAGCTTCTGGGCATCCTCGTGCTTTGAAGCTAGCAACCGCTTGTATCGAGATTTGTCCGAGTCCTGAATTATGATTTGAAGTTGCGACACAATTTTTTTCGGTGACGAGACATCTGTCTCGCTAAGAGTGGGGTTTGTAAATGACAGAATCAGATAGTTAGATACAAGCAAGCCTACGGGGTACTTGTATCAAGCCTCTTGTATATTAGATCCGCAATATACGCTTTGGTGTTCTTCGGCGTGGTACTGTCACGAACATCCCCATGTACGAGGTGCGCCTTGTGATCCTTGTACCACTTCACTGTGTCCGTAACGAGTTTGACATCAAGGGACCTCTGTGACTCGACTTGCAATGTCCTCACAAAAAGGTCGTATAGAATTAAAGTGAGGTCGATGATGTATGCTGCGAGGCATTGAGCCGTTTGCGGACTGGAACGAGAAAAAAAGTGTCAATGAAACCGGTTCTAAGTAGACGCCAACTTTGACTTGACGCACGTGGCTTGATAGTCGGTGAAAAAAAATTTGATTGCAATGACCGGAAGTCTAGCTGCTTCAAGCACCTTCTTAAACCAAAGATTGTCCACGACGCTCTTCGAAGGGGCCCTGGAGATGCCTGTCAGTGGATGCAGATTTATGACTGTGCATTCAAAATAGTATGCCAGCCGTTAGTATATTGAACTCACGATTCTGGTGCGAGTGTAGTAGGTGCAAGTGGTTTGATCAAGTCAAGCATTTGTGCAAAGAAATCATCCCCCAAAAGTAGCTTGGGAATCAAGCATGAATTGCAGTGGATAAGACATAATTAACGCGACTCACCCTGTCCGGATCCGTAAAATTCCAAACGGTAATTATATCCTCATGAATACGGCGTAGACAATTTACTAAAACCTGACCCTCGAAGTAAGGACTTGATCCCAATTGTCTCCAGTATTCTGGATCGACTCTTAAGTCTTCGCAGAAGAATTACTGACCGCAAAGGTACTGACTGTTAAAACCGTTCCTTATGGGTAAGTTCAATAAGTATGGAAATTAATCATGAATCGGAGCCCAAAATTGAAAGCGCACTCGATGGAGTAATTGATCTTTGGTTTCGCACTAATCTGCTGAGCCATGGCTAATGGCATCAGTGACTCCTTGATGTGCAAACATTTTTGAGTAGCCTCGAACAAATTCCTAAGCATATCTATACGCTCTAAGTGAGGGGAATGGTCGGTAATGCGACGGTTAGAGATAGGAAGATGACTCAAACGAAAATGAGGAAACATGGGGTCTGTTGATACTGTGACATAGTCAAATGACTGCTGAGATTGGCTGATCAAATCTTTCAGAAGGTTTTGAGCTTCGGCTTCAGCATTTGTTTGACGAGATCCGTCTTTGCGAGAGGATTTCCTACCGACACGGAGAATTTTGGGAAACCTGGAATTAGCCTCCCTCTCTGCATCGGTCCGTTTGAGGCGTTCCTTGACAAGAAAATCATACTTGGTAAAGACAGTTATCACCGGTATTTTGACTTATTCACGAGTAAGTGGAGGTCATCCAAAGGTAAAGGTTGAACTTACCCTTGGCAGCAAGGTCTAACAGTCGCTCATCCCCCGTCTGCAGCAGTCGTGATCCCGTACGAGGAGTTTCAATGCACAACCTACCGGACAGTCACATGGCGTTCATCAAAACTCGTACAATGGGGTTTTCAAGATCGCAAAATTACCAGATAGCGTGGAGTCGGTCCTCGTTTGACGAGTCAGATTTCCCACGTATAAACTCCTCTACCACTTCCCATTGCTTCTGAGACCCAGCTTCGAACCCATTGCTATCATGAAGGATCAAGCGTTGATTCGCATGAAAAGTGTGGCCACGCTGAATGTTTGCCCTTCCGGCGCGATCATGAGCGATATCAATGTCCTGTCCACGCTAATTGAGTTATCTTCCCAGCGAGAGTAACGCATCGAACATACATTAATGCTAATGTTGAAAATATTGCTAATGAGCGACGATTTACCGACTCCACTCTGTAGATTTGCCAAGTATGGTGAACACTACTGCCCATAATGCGTTATTCAAAAGTAAAGCCCACCCTGCCCACCATAAGTATTCGGAATCTGAAGGGATACCCATTCACCACGGCTGTCAAAAGATTCAAGCAACTGTGATGCTCACTTGGTATTTGCCACTGAAGACGGAAGAGGATTTGGTGGCTGAGAGGCCATGGTTCGTGAGGAAAGAGTGTTGATCAGAAGCTGGTTACGTTCAATCTGCCTGATATGGACATCCTGGGACCTGAGGGGATGATGGAGGGGATCAATCAGTTGAGCTATAGGTGTGGAAGGCGGTGTATTTCAAGTTTGACAGTTGTCCACCACGTGAAGTTTGTGACGATTGTAACTTGTTCAAGTTGTATCATCACGA
>JAGGAR010024022.1:0-44740 GCA_017657315.1 Termitomyces sp. K1Ag
TGGTTCCAGGTCCCGAGTCACCTCTTGCACCGCCGCCATCTCTTCAAATACCTGAAATCATCCGCTACTCAAATTTTCGTCAGAATAATTATAAAGGCGCACCTTCTGTACCTCCTTCCCCCCTTTTTTTGGATGGTCGGCACGTCCATCGTGGCCGCAGGACGCGACGAACGACGACGACGAAAACAAGCGCACGTGTAAATATTTGTTCTCTCTAAAATCCCAATTTGGGACGTCACTAAAGGGGAAAGAAGCTTGATGGCTCGATCATCTGTCCTGCCCGTGTGATTTAAACTCAGATTTACCGGTCCCTCCACTCGAGACTTGTATCCGTGGAGGGAACGGTTACCGGTCTAAGCTGGGGGTACCCATTCTCTTTTAAATCATGTAAAATTCAGAAACGCACCCGCAGTGGGAGATAGAGAATTCTGCATTTGCTTCAAATCTTCCTGCGTGTCAATAAGTATCAACAGCTACTGCGATGTCTCCTCAGCTTCAGCAATCACAAGCTTGGCTTGAGGAACCATGAGTGAGCAGTAGTGCCGCGTGCCGCGATCCGCGATGAACGCCGGTCCAAGCCGCCTTCACATCACGGGGCAAGCCCGTCTTTCACACTCCGAGATTGGTCGGCTTGCTGGTCCGGAGACAGGCTTACCTAATATCTTTTTTGCCGATCCCACGCCGGACTTTGACTTGAATATTTGAATCTCCAAAATCCAATTCAAAACCTTGTCAAAACTGAGCGTCGTTTTTTCGCGTTGTTTTAAAAGTACAGATCTCAAACCAACCTCAAAATTGAACTCAAAAACGGCCCAAAACCACTATTGTGAATAACCCTAATCATTTGTATCTATGTAAAGTCTGTCCAACATGAATACAGCTGCAGATCTAACCTCGCGCTCGATTGCGAGCTCGGTCCACTGCTATCGCGAGTAAGCGTGAAGACCCGCTTACTTCAACAGATATGTAGATGGCTTTCGTGCCGGGAAGTTTTCTCATTAAATTCCTCACCATTCATTACATCCATTCCTCCAGCAACAAAACTGTCCAAAAGAATTCACCCACTCCTTTCCTACTCGTTCAGCCTTTATCTGTCGCTGTCATCCTTTATGTCTCGGTTCTGATGTCTGAATGCGTCGAACTATTCTAAATTCAGCATTCAAAATGAAGCTAATTCCGGTGGTGCTCGTCAACATAATACTGAAGCGTGGTGGCGACTTTCTTCCAGGTGAATAGTAGTTCTGAGCCGGAATCTCGATTCCCTCCGATAGCCTCTCTCAGTCTGGTCATCCTCATTTCTTCCGTTTATACATAAAACTTGCCTTGTCACAAGATGTTAGTTGCGGTGCCTCCGTAAACGGTAACCTTTGGGTTCATTGCGTCGCTCCATCAACATCACAGGCCTTGATCCCCGGCGTCCTATCATCTCTTTTTATTGTGTTGCACCTGTGGTTATCTCACTGCAATAACTTAAAAAATAGAGCTAGCTTAGCGGACCAAGTTCGGCATTTCCCTCTTCCTCCTTGTTGCTGTCTCTCTCAGAAGGGAAGCATCTTGAAGGTCACAAGTCCAATTACACACATGTTCTCTTGTGTCAAGTCCACTTCCAACATTTGATGATCATTGTTGAATGAACGGCAGGCCCCACGATCGGTCTTCCGAACGCTCTTCAGTGTATGGATCTCCAATGATGTTTTCACTGTGTTAGTTCGGCAAGTTTCCTGGCTCATCTGCTGTCTGACTTATTCATTAGATCTTGGGCATTATCGTTATACTAGCTGGGACCATGAGTTTGATGTGTAGTCTTCACCTGACCCTCACGTCATCCCTAGCCTTTTGGCGTCAGCTTGGAAGAAACCTCATTAGGTATTATACATACGTGGATCAAATCTCAAGGTCTTCCTCGGCCGCGATACGCCGAAGATGTACAGTTCAAGAGCGCAGTAGCGGTCTCATTGACCGAGACGCAGAAGCATTGGCTCGTCGAGGACAATCTCCGAGGTACATTCGACAGGAGCTTACAATTGCAAGATCATATTGGGGTCGAACAGTGGGGTATGTAGTTCGTTGTAATTTCGATATCTTCCATCCTGTCGCATTCAACTTGAAGGACTTAGGTACAGAAAGCAAATTAGGTACGTAGCTCAGTACGTACTCACAACTCCTGTCAACTTTCCATTCAATTCGCAGGTATCTGGCTTGATCGAAATCTCCACGTCGACTTTTATGCGGCAGTCACTGGGTCTGAATATATGTAAAAACTATATATGTATGGCATCCGTGCTCTCAAAAGCCGTCGAGAATCCCGCAAAGGACGGATGGTGGCGTCCTTCATTCAATTCCTGCAATATCTAACCTGAGCTGCGTTTTTCCTGTTTTAAACCAGGTATACAGCACTTATGGTACCTTCAAGTTGACGCTCTATTCTTCCTCCTATTAGTCTCAAAAGACTGTGGCCTTAACGTTGTCGAAACTGATAAAGGACCTCGCTGACTAGGTTGATTTTTCTAGTGTTTTTAATCCTGCCACTGCGCCTATGTGTTTCGTTCGGATCAAGGAGATACACTATCGCGGTTCCTATAAGGCCTCGTTCCTAAATGGGTGAAGGGGGATCATGAAACGACCCTCTCCATGAGGTACTTACGCGATCCCGCCTTGAGTCCGAATCCATTTGGATGTTCCCCTCTTTATATTTATAGGGCGTTATCCCCCAACCGCTTCTTGCTTCAATACCATGTCCTCCACTCTCCCTGCTTTCGACTCCGAGCTCCATGCGAAGCATCGAACACGGCCGATTAGCATTACCCAACTTGATGTTGGGTGTCGAATGGGCTGTCCAGCATTCAACTGTCGGTGTCCAACACTAGGGAGCGCAAGAAGTTCCGTCTCATCCCAGGAAACACTGGTGGAATTGACCCAATCTACTCGCGCTGAGCGAAGAATGGGCGATACAGAGCTATCCTACTACCTGCCTGCACGAGAAAGCGGCGTCAACGACATGTGAGCGATCATCCGAAAATGATCGACGACGAACTCGGACAAGGAAATCTATTTTTAGGTACCTTCATCTTGGCTGTGATGCACCGCCACACATTCTGGAACGCGAGCGTGTTCGTCTGGTATGGGGGATTCTCAGAATCAGGCACCCTCTGCTAGCCTCCAAAATCGAAATGCACAGCTACGACGACATTAGATTTGTGTATGTATACTGAATTAGTCTTGTCGGTGGAAAAAAGGCTCAAATATTGAATTCATCAGCTACGTACCTCCTCATTCTGCTGAGAACGCACTGGACGATGCTGGGAACAACTTAGAGTACCGTGCGCAGACCAAAGACGGTATAGGATTGACTCTCTTCCCTTTCATTCTTGCATTAACTTTCTTCCCAAAGAACTGATTGATTCCTACCTGAATGGACCAAGGATTCTTTCTAACGATCGCATATCGTATTTGATAGTTTCTTTTCCTGATAAGGCCCATTCAAGCGCTGAAACAGTAAAATGCGATTTTCTTATATCCGCTGCTCATTTCTTGGGCGACGGAATGGCTCTTCATCAATTTGCTAACGATTTCTTTGGCCTCTTGGGCTCTTCTTCCACGAGTCAACTGTCTACGCTTCTGTCCTCGGAATGGTATGAGTTTTGTGGAAAACTAGGTGACCAGGTGAACCTCGATTCTTGACCGCTTCTTAACCATTTGCTAATCTCCTCTCAAGCCTAGGGACCTTCCAAGCGCTCTTGAATCCAGACTCCCGACTGTGCATAGGAAATTTGCTCAAATAGTGGCTCGTGTCGATTTTGAAAGAGAGCAAAAGAAACTTATCGTAAGTTCAAGTTCTTCTTTGGGTTCGAGGTCACAAACACAATTCTAGGGTGGCCAAACATTCCCCCGAGCAGCTGGATCCGCTCGTCGGACCGTCGTTCCAACGGTTTCCTTTGATGAGAACCGTACAAAGAACATTCTGAAAAGGTGTAAAGACCATGGGGTATCTATTTCTAGTGCTCTGTTTGCAATTTGTAACATTGCATGGGCGAAGACAAGGAGTGAAAACCCCGAGATGCCGACGTATGAATTTTGCCACTCAAAATCTACTCCTAGTACTTACGGGGCTTATAGGCTGATGTATTCCGCACTTAATTTGAGGCCATATCTGCTGGCAGAGAAAGCTCTCGATGACTCGTATTGGTTTCTTTCGATAGGATACTTCAACATCATCCTTCCCAGCTTTGTGCCGCGCTCCGGCGAACTTAGCCGAACCTTTTGGCACCGGGCGCATTTGGCCAAAACTCAAAGTACCAATACCGTTAAGAATCCGTTGACCGTGTCTCGCAGCCGAGAGTTGGCTCGTGAACGAGGTAGAAGAGCAAAAGCCTGGGCCAAGGAGGATGACGATAAGGCTAACGGAGTTTGGAAAGCTCCACCCCCAGCTCCCAAGAACTCGGGCCACCCATCCAGTGCTCTTATTGGTCTATCGCTGCTTGGCAACCTCGATGGAATATATAAACATTCCAGTTATCCTGAAATTAAACTTGACACTCTCACAACGGGCTCGAGACAACGTGCGGGTGGAATGCTTCTTTTCGGCTATACTTTCGCTGGAAAATTATGGATCAGCCTTGGTTATGACGAGAATGGGTTTGACAAGGGAGTAGTGGAGCGCTTCTGGAGTCATGTACTCTCTTGTACCGACGAATTTTTGATTGATTAATCGACTACTGACTTTAATCCTTTTGTACTGGCCCAAAGGATTTTTTATAGACGTAGTTTAGCGCTTTAGCTTTCGTAGTACTTTTGTGATGTACTTTTGTAATGTGATTCGATTTTTCGACTCATGAAAGAAGAGCACACGTCTGAGTGGAATACTGAGCGAGTTATGCGACGGTATGTGTATGGTTGTTGTCTCCTTCCTATTCCTCACTTCCGCGCCACACTGGGACTGGACAATCACTGGAGCATGACGTCGATTTGATATAGAGTATTTGTCAAGCTCGGAAAGCCCTCAGTCGTGGATACCATGAGCTATCTACTTCTATGCGAGTTTGCGCCCGCCTGAGCCTGGCCTCGTGGTCCAAACCTCTGATAGTCCTGTGAGCCATCTAGAGTAGCAAAAAACTCACGATAATGACGATCTTACATTCGGGCTCCATGGTTTCGATAGATAATACTGAGGAGGGTAACTTGTATTCCGCTCCATACAAGAAGGGTCTACAACATGGATATAACTGAGTTAAGGTCACAGTGAAAGTAGAAAATGCTCCCCAAACGTACGTTTCTGCGAGTGAGAATAGTATTAAGCATGACAAGCAATAGGGGAAGATGTCTACGGGCCTGTTTGAATTGAGAGTGGGTTTACTAATGAGCAAATTCTGTAGGCCTTTATACTTTTCAGAAAACATCTAGATTGGTTCTAGCCATATAAACTGGGCGCTTGTGAGTTTTCGGGCATCCCACTTCTGACATAGATCACAAGTTTCGACCTGGTCGAATCAAACGAAAGTGACAACGACGTATCATGATACATGCAGCGATACAGACCGACCCAGCTTTTTCTAGGCCTCGGCGAGTCCGGGCCGGACCCTTGATCAACAACTGTAAAAAATAACGCCACCAGAGTCCGGATCCGGAATCACTGAGTCCGGGCGGCTATGAAAGGACTAGAACAACGACCCACGCACAGCATTGTTAGTCCTGAAATGACTGTGATGCTTGTCAAAAATTACATATCTGGTAACTCCCGCTGTAACAAACGAGTCCATGTACTCTCCTTCCACCAGTCATCCATCTGGTCAATACGCTCCCACAGCGTCTCCTCATCCACACCATACACTTCATATTTTCCTCCATCAAGGGGCCTACCTTCGCGCTTGGCCACCTCGAGCGCAGGTTTATTTTCTCCCCTGAATGCGTGAATGAGCCAGCGTCTGATCCGGTATGTGGTGGACGTACTTGAGCAGTTCCATCAACTCCTTGCGGTCAGGGAAAAATAAGCGAGGTTCCAGAACAGCCAGGATACCCAGGGATGCGCGATAGAGGAACGAGTCGCCTTCCAACACAATTACATCCCATATACGGGCGCATGCCTCGAACGGCAAATGATCCAGAAACAGGGGCAGTAACCAGTCATTTAGGTAGGCAGAGGGTACTATCTGGTGCTGTTTGAAATTGAAGTAAACTGAAAAAAATATCACTAGGTGATATCTGAGGTGCAGTGAAGGCGATGGCGTACTCTTCGGCATTCCGTCCGCAAGCAAAGTATCAAAAATCCTTCAGAAGAGATTAACGACACTAAGAATGACGTGTCGACATTCTTACCTGTAATAGGCTTCAACCTGATATTGAGATCGGTCAGTATCTTCATTGTACCATGTAATATAGTAATTCATATTTACATCTTCTCGAGCTCCTTCTCCCCCATAAAAGCTACGCAAACAGTGCCGATCCAATAGGTTTCGCATTGCTACAAAGCCTTGCTGGACGGGCATATTGATTAATAACATTGCCGCAATCCTTGCAGCACCAGGGGTGTAACCCAGGCCTTCATCGCTCCTCGCCACAACCCATGCACAAAGCATTTCCTTCAATTCCTCAAATAGCGGGCCCGTCTGGGGATGAAAGATGTGAAGTGAAGGTAGGGTGGTCGAAATATCTTTCTCAATCATTTCTAGACTATCTTGGGGAAAGACCTTTGAGCTAAGGGCCTTTTTCGCTCGAGACAGACAGATGCGATAGTGATCTAGAGAAATTGGGATTTAGCAAAATTCAAATCTTGTACTGCAGGACGTACCTTTGCTCAATGCGAGTGAATTACCCACAGCGCATTCCCACATGGAAGCTCTAAGTTTTGCGGGAATACCCTTCCACCAGAGTTTTCGTAGTGATGGATTTTTGTGGACAACCCGCCAATCTGGCACAATCTCTTTCTCCCAAATGTGTAGCGACTCTTCAATACTCTTCTCTCGAGCTAAGCGACGCTCTTGTAAAGCCTTTCGTTTCTTTTCCGCTATGACGATCTAGTCAAGCCAATCCAGACGAAATCAAGTAGAGAACTCACCCGCCACACGACTGCTTCTCATCATAGACCGCCACGCTGCCATATGTTTATCATCCTCCTCACGAGGCTTTGGAGGGAGAAACACAGGGCGTGTTTGGCTTCTCACTTTCTCGAGCGCTGATGGCCCTGTGGACCGGGTTGGTCTGTGTCCAAAAGGTTTCTGTTTTCCCTGAGGTGAAGAGGCTGAGGATGAAGCAGAGTTGGATCTTGAATGCGTTTCGGAAGTTGAAGGGGCAGTGGAGGAAACAGGTACTATAGGGGTTGCACTGAGAGGTCGTGGGGTTGCTGGGGATGAATGAGGGGCTTCTGGTGGGGGAAGAGATTGTGTGGACTGGGCTGAGCGGAGAGGGTATTCAGAATATGGAGACTGTGGGGTAGTTAGGCGTTCATGTTGCTCGTTGGGCGGCTCCAAAGGTGATGGAACACGATTTGCCTGGGTCGAGATTGCGGCGTCTTCGATGGAGTTGACGTGGGGATTCCCGTTCTCGAGACTAGGTACTGGCAGGGATGATTGTTCTCCAGCAGACTCCTCGTTCTCATTGTCGAGCGAAATCTGTGAAAACTGATCAGATAATTGAGGGCTTAAGGGGTGGGGTGTCTGGGGTGGTGACGGGGAGGGAGTATGTGAGGCACGGCCGCCGTGGCCGTCAATATCTAGCGTAGAAACGGAGTGATTTTGGCCCTCAAAGACGCCATTGGTATGCACGGGCTTGTCAATAGTCCACGCGGTTTGGATTGAAGGCATGTGTCGTGCTCGTGCTATGTCCTCCCGCATTGCTTCTGGAGAGAAGTGGGAGGCAAGCTCGTTGAGATCGCCATCGGAGAAGGCATCGTCAAAGTCGGATGCAGAGGAATGGTGAGTGAAGACTGGACGGGAGGCGTTGGAATGGCCATCCATCTAGTAAGTAGGTGAGTAAGAGGAACGGTGGCTGTGGCTTGTCGCGTCTTGCCATGATCGCTGAAGTCCTCCTCGTCCTCGCCGGCCATTCCTCCTCCCTCTTTCCCACAGACCACACCCTTCACCCCTCTTTCGCGCCCCTTCTTCACCCAGGTGAACAGCAGGCTCTCGAAGCTCTCGGCCTCGTTGCCTTCCGCTACCGAAAGATCAAGGCTGCATTGACTAGCCTTTCTCGATCATCATCGCGCTCACTATGCGCTCTCTGCGCGACTCTCAACAGCATCTTGCGAGACGAATACGAGTCTCTCGTTGTAGAAACCGAAGCAAAGATCCTCAACCGTGACGCCAACCTCGTCGCGAGTGGCTCGTTCGTGCCGCTTTCGTCACTTCGCGCGACATTCTCGGAATGGGACGCGCCTCTTGCCGCGCTGACCTCTTTAATAGAAGAGTTGGAGGCAGAGAAACATTGGAGACCTGGTCCACTGATCGACTTGCTCTTGACACGCTCTCACACAGGCGTACACCGTGTCGCAGATATTCTTTCACGTCTTTCGGTCGCTGTTCAGCGAGTATGGCGGACCCAACTCACAGCCTTTCTTGTCCACGGATCCATATCCAATGTAGATCCTTTTGTATCCGAAACCTATGCACTCCTTGACGGATCCATACCCTCTTGTGTTTCTGCGATATCACAGGAATCCATTGCATATGTTGGACGTGCTATCGCTACCGTCAAGGCAGCCAAGTGGCAGAAACAGCTTCCTCAGAGTCTCGCAATTGCACATACTAGCCTACTAGAGAATGTCTTGCCTGAGGATCAGCACGCATTTGACCTTGTCATCTCTCAGATTAGAACGAACGTCAGTGAATGGCTCTGGTTGAATGTCTTAACACAAAAGGACGTTGAAGACGCAGTAGAGACATTGTACGCTTTTTCTTTGCCTTCAATACCTCCTGCTGACAGGGAGGTTCAGAGCAAACTACTTCCTTTTGCGAAATGGAGAGTTTAGTCTCGCTGTGATTCGTGAAATCGAGCGTCTCAAGCTTTCTCGCTTGACATTACGCTCTGGGCCCACATCTATGATACGTGACCAAGACTTGAATCTCGCCCTTCTCCGTGCTTCTCTTGGCACTTCAGCACAACACGACGCTGCCCTTACATGCCTACGGTTTTCCTTACCTTCAGGTCCACTTCGTCCACTTCTTCCATCCCTAGCCAACACAGCTCCTATATCGCCGACATCTCCTTCGGCATCGTCTACGTCAGGCCAGAGCTTCGATTTATTTGCCTCCCATCTTCTAGGTACCCCACTGAATTTAACATACAATGTAACCTGGCCGCTTGATCTATTTCTTCATCCAGCAGATCTGAACGCGTATGCTAGCCTCTTTTCTTACCTATCAGCACTTCGAAAAACTCATGTACGAGTTCATGGTTGCTGGACTTCTCTCTCAAATGCCCAGAGAGCTCGTCGACGCTGGACAGGGCTCGGAGAAGGCGGCACTGTGGAAGATCTTGAACTGCGGAGCAAATCTCTGCGCTGTGGGTGGGGCATGGTTCGCGATATGGAGTGGTTCCTGGATACCCTACTGGGATACCTTATGACGGATGTGATTGACGTCGAGTTCAAAAAACTGAAGGAACTCCTTGCTCAAAAGGTTTCAGCTGCTGTCGATGCATCACCGGATGCACGACTGAGTGTAGCTGCCCCCACCTCAAAACCCTTGGACTTTACTACTCTCCGTGCAATTCACACTACCTATCTTGATCGCCTCCTTACGGGCTGCTTGTTAACAAATTCGACGCTAATGTCCGTCCTCCGTCCAATATTAGATATCTGCGAACGATTCGTTGCACAAGTGGAACGATGGGGAGGAGATGTTCTACCCGCTCTTTTGTTTGAGGGAAGCTTGAAAGGAGGAGATGAAAAGGTAGGAGCCATGGTGAAGGAGAGGTGGTTGATTGTTGCTGAAATCAATGAGGTGGGATCTAGTTTCCCATCAAAACCTTCCTACTGACTGACAGCCCGTAGACTCTTCAAAAAGCTTTAGACTCCTTTTTTGAGCAGCTCGCCATGTCGATCTCGCAACAGCCATTTACGACTGCAGCAGACGCCTCCAAGTCTGTCATTATAAATGCAAGCATGGCAAACCACACAACATTGAATACGTCGCGGGTTGCCAAAGGATTGGATGGGGGACTTGGGGAAGTCCGGCGGCATGTGGAACATCTGCTGCTTAGGTTGGATTTCAACGGTGGCTTTTCCAAGCGTAGAGAGAGCGCAGGACAGACAACGGACATCCTTGCAGATCTAACATAGTGTTTATCAAAAAACCGATAAGATCGTAAGAACCATGTCGGTGATCGTGTAAGGGTCGAATAAAAATTTTGAACTGGTGATAGGTTGACGCGTGAGCAACCCATGTTAGTATATGGAGTGCGTCGCTCGGTGCTTGTGATAAAGGGGTTGGAGGTGCGACATATGGTGTAATCTGATCTGACTTGGCGATAATCAGGAAGACAGGCGCCCTGTAAATTCCGAGCAATGAGTTCCACGGTTCAGCGTCTCTCTCATCAACTACAACTACTGCGCCCATTGCACCAAATGGCCTCTCGTTCGTAGTTCTTCTTCCTTCTGTTCTTGCTTGTCGTACTCAACCCCATTGCAGAGTACACTCCTCGCCTTATCGGTGCCCCCAACACCCTTGGTAAAAAAATTCCCATAGCCACTAGATTGACTAGTCAGGCTGATCACAATACAGAGCATCGCGTCTACATTGAGCAGAATGGCTCTGTCGTTTCCCCCTTCCATGACATCCCGCTCTTCGCTGATCAGAACAATGGCATCTTCAACATGATCGTCGAGGTTCCTCGCTGGACCAACGCGAAGATGGAGATCTCCAAGGAGGAACTCTTCAACCCCATCAAGCAGGACATCAAGAAAGGCAAGTTGAGATATGTCCGCAACTGTTTCCCCCACCATGGGTACATCTGGAACTACGGTGCCTTCCCTCAAGTAAGTCGAGCTCGAGCCTCTAGCACATGTATTGTATCTCAGATCTGCTCATCACAGACCTGGGAAGACCCTGCTCAGTCGCATGCTGAGACCAAGGCCAAGGGTGACAACGATCCTCTCGATGTCTGCGAGATCGGCGAACAAGTCGGCTACGTTGGCCAGATCAAACAAGTCAAGGTCCTTGGCATCATGGCCCTCCTTGATGAAGGCGAGACCGACTGGAAGGTTATCGTCGTTGATGTCCTGGACCCTCTTGCGCCCAAGCTCAACGATATTGAGGATGTCGAGCGTCATCTCCCTGGTTTGATTAGGGCAACCAATGAATGGTTCAGGTATCTGAGTTGTTCTGTACTTTCTTTGTACCCATCTGAAAACTTGTTCCAGGATCTACAAGATTCCTGATGGAAAGCCTGAAAACACTTTCGCGTTCTCGGGCGAGGCCAAGAACAAGAAATATGCAACCGAGATCATTCACGAGTGCCACGAATCTTGGCGTCGTCTCATTACTGGCGAGTCTCCGGCAAAGGGCCCTGGCTACGACCTTTCTATGTGAGCCTCTCTTCTTGTAGCCAGCTACTTCCTCCTAATAGATGTCTATAGCCGTAACATCACGATCCAAAACTCTCCTGGCTTCGTTCGCAGGGACGACCCCGTTTACACTAGCCTTCCTGCCGATTCCAGGAAACCTCCTGCTCCCATCGACCCTTCTGGTCAGTGAAATGCTTTGTCAAGGACACTCCGTAAAGCTGACCTATTTCTAGTGTCGAAGTGGTTCTACATTTCATCCGCTCAGGTTTAGGGTTCGTCACATACTCGAGCAGAGACAGTATCAAAAAATAAATCATTGATTTTTGACTACTCTTTCCTGTCGTCCTGCATAGGAACAGACTCCTGCACTCCAGAAATAAACAATCTCATTTGATGTGTCGGCAAAATACATTGAGGGTATGATTATTCTATGATTGTGATAAATTACAACTCCGTCGAGTGTCGAGTCTAAGCTCGTTTTTCTGATCCAACGTCGGGTTGTGCCGGTGGATATCGGCAATAACGGTCAGAGATTGACGTTACAGTCCATGTTCCTGACGAAGAGATATATGGATAGAATCTCAAGCTAATTAGGAATCACGTACCCTCTAATGCAGAGAACACAGAATACCCGTTTGTCATAACCCGCGAAACTGTATGAGTTTCCAGCACCTTTCCAGGTTTACCTCCTTTCTTAGAACTGAGTTCCGAGCGCTGATAGGTAAAAGTGAAGGGAGGTTCCCCGATCAAAGTGAAAACAATTTCCGCTTGATCACCTGCGTAATGTTAGTACAAAAGTCTGCCTACATTTCCGGACAAGTAATACTAACCTTCATGTATATCCTGGTAGATTCTTTTGCCATGACCGACCTGAGCAGAAGGAAGAGGATGTACTGTAAAGTGGATATCTGCGACTGCTGTTTTGCAAAGTTTTTGCTGATGAGCGATCGAGGTGATAGTGAATTCACCCGGCTGCTGCTGAACCAACGAGAATGGGGACACTTTAGCTTCATGGCTGTAGGACTTTCCGTTGATGCGGTAACTACCAGTTGAGATATGAGTGAAGAAACATTGATCATGAGAAAAAGCCATACCCAACATTCCAAGGCGGTGTACCTTCCAATTGGAATTGAGTGGTCTCGCCGACACAGTAGTCGATTCGGCGGTCAAATGGAACGATGGCTGCGGTCTCAGCTACATCTACCCATATTGAGTTTGATAAAGGATCTAACGCCGAAGGTGCACAATTCAAAGTGTCTTGGATCGACTCGATAGTGACAAGGTGGGGTCCAACAGATCGGAACACGTATGAAGGAAGATCGACTTTCCATGAATAATCAAACACTTGAACGGTAGTCCTTTCAACTTGGCTAGTGCCCACATTCTTGATAGACAGGTGGAGAGAGAAGGGAGGCGTGCCTTCGAGCAATACAGTTCCGTCGGTTGAAAGGGCATCCAAAGGCGTGAACTGATCGTTCAAACAGTACGACATGCGATTACGGTTCTTGAAGCGAGCAGAAGGTCGTATGAAGATCTCTTGTTCGAACAGGAGCCTGTTACCCCGAGGGATCACAGCGTTCCTATGTTTCGCAAGAGGATAATCCGCATCACCAATCTGTTTGACTTCATAGTACATGCGACCGTGGTGCGATGTTTGCAGTTGGAAACGCGTCCTGGGCTGTATACTGTTGAACGTAGGCTGGTCGATAACCTTGGTCCCGCCGTTATCATTTTGTCCAATGTTGTACATAATTTCAAAGGGCGGGCGTCCTTTTTCGTTGGTCATTAGTGATTGCATTGAGGAGATATGAAGAGAGCACACCCGTCAAGTCAAGATCAACGTGGTCGACAGTACCCTCACATACAGGGGGTAGAATATGTGAGGAATTGTGAGGCTCATATAAAGACTTCGTCTCAGGAGAAAGCTTGGCGGATGGCCTCGGAACCCAATTCACCTCAAAGGTTGAGGCTTCAGTAATGACCGTTCCAGGGCAGCGGGAGTCGACAATCTACAGTACAGATTTCAATACCTGTCAGATAAATTGAAAAGAAAAGACGTCTTACGTCCAGAATCTCAAATGTTCCCTTTTGAGTTACAAGAAGGTCGTCATTGGGATTGTTCAGTGTTCTTGTCAGAATCTTGTTATCGTCGACGTGACGATACTTGAGCCGCCATGGCTAAGGATGTATGGTTATATCAGTAAACCGGCATGAAAGAGAAAAGGAAACTAACAGCATCTCCAGTGAGCCGCAGGGGAAGACTGGCCGATTCGTTCTCAAGAACGGTGATAGATCGTTTACCTCCACTACCGTAGAATCTCGCAGTCGCCTGCCACGCGATGAAGGTCAACGATTACCAACACGGGTTACAAAAGAACACCGACCTTGACTCCTCTTACATTCACTGTGATCCCTGGAACCGAGACGGCCCGTTTACATTTGTAGGCGTCCTCAATGCTCACTGATTGTCGAAAGTTCAGTAAAGTCGCAACACTTTCTAAGAAGACTTACGAATATTGATGTCAAATGTTTCCTCGTCGCTATTGATCCCTTTGGGTATGGGGACCGATATCGTCTTCCTTGGTGTCGTGATCCCTTCTATCTGTATGATTTCAGAACTCCTAGGGCCAACGACTTGCATTTCAAGATTCCAAGGACCGGTTCCCTGCAAGCACATGTCAAAAAAATCAGCCTCTGGCCATCTGTGCCCGGAAAGATTGTTTCCACCCTGAGTTCAACATCAACCGACACACTATCGCCATCACAACTACTAATCCTCCTTCTATTGCCGCTCTGGCTTGTGACGAAGTCCGCAGCTGCAAGAGGATGTATCACTTGGTCGATACTAGGGCCTTTCAACTCCACCTTCTTGTAGTAGGTATCGCTCAAGTGTGTAAAAATGAAGGTGTAGTGACCACTACGTTCCGGTTGAAGAGTTAATTCACCTCGGGAACTTGAGAACGTCTTGGATTGGTCGCGTGGGGATTCATTATCGCGTTGCATGCGATAGTAGACCTGAAATGGAGGCGTTCCCCGTAAAAGAAGAGATGCAGATACGCCCGTGTCTCCAGAGCTATTGCGCAATGATCAGGAGGACTTAGTCAAAGTCAAATAAGCACTGGCTTACCATTCATGGATCTGTTTCCACTCTATTTCTGCGGTGGGTAAAGGTTTCTCTATAACTCTGCAGGTTTCGGGGGATAGAATATCACCCGAACACCGCTGTAGCGAAATACTGGTAAGAAGAAGACCCGAAGAATTGGTAGACTGTTCCTAACCTTTCCTTGCACGCCGATGATCATATATTCCCCGGGCGCGTTGACACGTACATTCAAGTCTCTTTGGTGGCCTTGTGTTCTCAAAGTCTTGTTCCACGGTTGATGGCGCTTGTTTTGCTTGTCACCATCGACAAGAGGTTCATACTTCAGCGATATTTCCCAAGGAGAGTCAAACTCCTCCGCATCGTTGATTGATATTCCCAGAGACGTTTCACTTCCTATCAGGAGCGAAGTTGGCGAGCCAGGTCCACATGACTGGAATGATACCTTTGGTCGACGAAGCACCACTAACGAACGAGTGGTTCTAGTCTGAATCGATCCCGAGAAGTCCGCAGAAGCATCAGGACCAATGAGCACCACATTACCAACACTATCCATGACTTCTTCGAGCGCATAGACGTAGGTTCCAGGGGTATCCAAAGCAATACTCAGAGGTATCTTCATTTCTTCTGGCGTGCCTCGACGAATCTTGGAAGCACCCTCTTTCGAAACACTATTGCTCTCAATGCCTTCCACAAGGAAGTGCTCCCGTCGACCATTGATCGTCTTCAACCACCGCAAGCTCAACGGTGGTACACCATATACCCTGATCATCAGCTCCAAATCTGGATCTTGACCACTGCAGCGCACGTTGTCCTCCACTAGTTCTTTATCAATGAACTCTACAGTAGGGCAGGGAACAATGTTGACCGTTGAAGGATATGATATACGGACTGGGACCCGAGATTGGTCAAGAAGACTCTCCAAACGAAGTGTTCCCGGCCTTGTAATTCGGATATGGACAAGGGACTGTGTACTTTGAAGGAGGGATTGAGCACCTTGTGATTCTTGTGCTATATCATCATCGTCATCGTATTCGTCATACTCGTCAGAGTCGCGAACAGATGTCGGGGGACGTGAGGCTCGAAGCGCTGCAAGCCGATCTTGTTCAATAGCCTTCAGATCTTTTGCCGTGAGTTCAAGGATTTCTGGGACATCATGGCCAAGAGGTGTGAGAGAGAACTTAAGTTCAGCGGGAGTAGTGTTATTGAGTAGCACTGGTATAAGAACGAAGTTATTTGGTGGGGATAGACAATATGGCAGAGAATCAGGGTTGAGCTGAGCAGTGCTTATTGGGGACATTCGAACGGTATGTTGACCCACAAGATGTGCATCTTTGGGGCCAGAAGCGAACAATCCAAATGTGAAAGGAGCAACATAATTGAGGAAACTGGAGGGTTCTGTTGTTGTACCCAATACTTGGGGATCTAGGATATTGGTCAAGCTTTAAGACTGATAAGATGCTGTCGGTAAAACATACTCGAAGTGGACAGTGCGCCAAAATCGCTGGATCGGTACGGGAGGTTGAGGCTGATCCCTCCAAACATGAGCCCATCCAAGAACCATAGAAGTGCAATTTGAAGCAGAACGACGGTTCTACTATACGTCAACCGAGGTATGCGAAGTTGAGTAAGTATCACGCAGTAGGCAAAATCGACGAATAGCCATTTCCTGCAGTTTGTACTGCCTTCGTCCCCACTGACAAGATACCAGGAAAAATCCACGATTTTGATTGCCTGACGAAAACGGTGAGTAGAAAGTTACTTGGGAACGCCAGTTCGTATACCTGGCAGAGAAGTCCTAAACTCAAGTAATAAAGGCGTTGCGAAGGAATGTCCAGGTACTTGTCTGGAATCAGCGAATGGGGACCTGACGGAGAAGCAGGCGGTTGCATCTTGTCAGTAGCCGACATGGCTGGACGCACGTAGGGTCTAAGACTGGCGCCGATGTTGCACACCAAGTCAGGTCAGAGGAGGTCGTGACAAACGACAAGGATGAAATTCAATTTGTCACATGCACGTGATCGCATCTGGCGCCAAAGGCTGCCGCTGACATCCGAGTCCTCACATGGCGTGCCCGGTGACCTTCCAGCGCTTCCCACCGCCTATATCTCACGTCCACTTGCGTAGACCGCAGCTTTGATAATGAATCTACCCCCTCTCCCTAAGATCGAGGAAAATGTCGACCTTCTACTCGATGTCTTCACTCACAGGTCTCTAAGAACTGGTGCTGTGATGAACGCAGAGTACGGGGACACGGATCGTCTTGCAGAACTTGGGCATCGCATTTTGGATCTGGCCGTCACCTTTCATTTTTTTTCCAAACGACCTGTCCTTTCTGCTGCGGATGTCGCTGTACGTTTGCAGGACTGAAGAAACTGTTCCGAAACTGATATCTTGTATATAGCATCTGAGCAAAGAAGCCCTCTCTCAAGACAAGCTCGAAGCTTGGTGGGAATCTTATAATCTCAAGGCTAAATTCCGCTGTCGTCCCGAGGAACAGGACAAGATGGGCTCACCCGAGGTATGCCCATCTCATCTCAGTGATAACATCATATTGAATGCTCAATCACAGGAAATCCGTCGTTTTTTTGATACCTACGTTGGTGCCTTACATATCCACAATGGAGGCAACATCATCCAGGACTGGATTTCGCGATTGATCGACCCAGATACAGAAGACAGGCCGACATCGCAATGGCAAACACCTGCTCATGATAGCATGTCTCCTGATCAACCAACCTGGAATGGAGCTTTTGTTCCAATGCCACCTTCCAGTCCCCCTCCGCCCCTCCCATCAGTTAATATGCCTACCATGGGTATGGCCTCACACAATATGGGTATGGCCTCACACAATATGGGTATGGCCGCACACAACTTGGTCTCCCTGGCGCTTGTTAATCAGACTGCTGTACAACGAGGCGTCAGTGTAACCTATGCCGCAGAACAGGCTGGACCCCCTCATATGCCGACCTGGACTGTGAGATGTCTCAGTAAGTTCAACAATCTTGATCAACGCGTTTACTTATTCTTGATTTAGTGAACGGGGCTGAGCAAGGTCGTGGTACTGGCAAAAGCCAAAAAGTTGCCAAGGAAGAAGCAGCTCGTCAAGCTTGGGTTCGAATGGGATGGTAGTGGTAGTGAGTAAAGGAGCGGACTCGTTATGTTATACTGTCAGGCTGCCAGAAGTTTTGGCTGTCACAGGCAACATGAAGGGCAGGCTGACAGTACAACGTAATGCTTGCCGTGCTCCACTATTTTCCCCCCACATTTCCTCATGTTGACTGATCTAAAGACTTGACGGAAACGAAACATGATGACTCGATGTTAAAGTTCTTGTTTTTATATTTATTGCGTAGCATCCAATGTATAGGTTGATCCAAATACAAGTAACTCTGTTACTTATTGTAAGAAATCTGCAACGTATTCCTTGATATGACATGGATACCACAGAATTCCACATAAAGACCTATCTAACTCAGAGACCAGAAGAGGAGATAGGCAGCCACGAGACCCAGAAGAATCTTAAGTGGAGGGTCAAGATTGGACACTGTTCCCGTAGCCTGACTCAGAGTGTTTGAAATGTCAGTCTTATCAATTGGTGCAGGGCCGCCGCCCAATGTTTGTCCTTTGCCAGCAAAGGCACCAGATGACGAAGGGCCAGAGTGCCGACGTAGAGCGTTTTCGAGGGCACTGTCGTATATATGAAGATAGATATTAGTCCCGAGTCATACTTATATAGACTATGAGCAAACTGACGCTTTATTCGCCCCTCGAACTTGATCCACCTTTGACTTACCCTTCAAGAAAACGAAAGTTGGCCTGTTTTAACCGCAGAATCAGTCGAGTGTAGGTATATCCTGCGAACACTTACATGGCAGAGATCGAATAGTGGCTTGCTACATCCTTTGCAGCATCCACGTCGCACTTCAAAAAGTTGACGCCGGTGTATTGCTTGGAAAGAGCCTCGTATACCGGCGCAATCGCATGGCAAGGACCACACCTTGTGACAGATAAGGACAGATATTTTGAATGGATTTCCGTGCCGACAAATTACCAAGTTGCATGGAAGTCAATGACCTGATGAGTCAAGCTTAATAGGTGTTACTGTGACAGTCAAGAAAAGCCATCTCACAGAGAGCTTGTCCTTAGCCTTGGACAAGGATGCGTCCAAGTCTGATAATGAAGAGATGTGTGTAATGGGCATCGTTCGATAAGAGGTCGCTCGGTAAAAAGTTGGTTGGTAGTAACAGTTCTGCCAGGATGTTCGGTCCGAGCCCCGGGTTTACTCATATAGGTCACGTGCCCGACCGGACTTTCATATGTACGGGCCAATCTCTCACCGTGACAACACTTCTTTCTCTCCACCACTATCATCGAGGATTGAAGACCTTTTTCTATTAGTAACTCCACCTCAGTGAACTTGCGAATTAGCCCACTATGTCTGGACGCGGAAAGGGTGGAAAGGTACTCACCCTCGGATCTGGTGAAAGTAGTCTTTTGTCTGAACGATGTCAATCCACAGGGACTCGGGAAGGGTGGTGCAAAGCGCCACAGGAAGATTCTTCGCGACAATATCCAGGGAATTACCAAGCCTGTGAGCATTTCCACAGATAGATAATGGATACAGCTTTATTCACAAGCATGTGCCACTCGTCACAGGCTATCCGTCGCCTCGCCCGTCGTGGTGGTGTCAAGCGTATCTCCGGCCTCATCTACGAAGAGACTCGCGGTGTTCTCAAGATCTTCCTGGAGAATGTTATCCGTGACTCTGTCACTTATACTGAACATGCTAAACGGTATGTCCGTCCTATCAATTTAAGGGGCCATTCATGTCTTCGGCATGAACAATTGGTCCATTGTCGTTGGAATCACTTGACTCATATGCTCCACTTTCCCACAGCAAAACCGTGACCGCTCTTGACGTCGTCTACGCTTTGAAGCGCTCTGGGCGCACTCTTTACGGATTTGGTGCTTAAGCAATTGTTGTACATTTCTCCTTATTGTCTTCTAATTTGTACCATGATGTTCCTACACCGTCTTGCATCACAATACAATGCTTGACGTGAAATTGTGTTTGGGGCTACAGTAAACAAGCACCCGTTATGATCTGGTAACTACATTAGTCCTTGATAGATGACGATGAGGACTGGGTGATAAAGGATAGAAAGGTTCATGTATGTTGGAATAGAGCTCTGATGAAACTAGCAAATCTTTGGTTGGAGCACCTTCTGCATCTGTCATTGTGGCAAGGCGAGACCGGTGAATGATGTTCTGACAGAGGGGAGAGTTTCCATGCGGCAACTGGCGGGCGTGAGGCAAAAGGGGACCGCCAGGTCGACTGTGTTCTCCTGCGGATGATGCTCGTCGGCGGCGGTGGTTGGGAGAGGGCCTTGGTTCGTAAACGGTGTCAAGGTTCATGGAGGGCCGTGTAGCCACAATTTCGTCGCCTGGTATCCAGAGGGTGGCAGACCGTTTGTGCGATCGGAAACCACGTATTTGGATTGTAGCGTATGGAGGAATGGGAGATAGAGGAGCCTTCCTTGCTTGATCCGCTTGAGGCTTGATGGTGGGTGAAAAGCTGGGCGGCTCCATCTTTTCAGCCACAAGCTTGGGGATGACACTTTTTTTCATGACGTGCATCAATCGGACTCTTTTGCCTTGAAGCGGATGTAATAGCAACGGAGAACATGAGAACGATAAAGGAGTTAGGAGTTTTTCCCCGTCGGACAATACTTTTCCAGAGGCATCGCTTCGCCTGTCGTCGACCATGTACTCGAATCTCCATTGTAACCTCGACAGGATTGCTTCGCCTGGTACAGGAAAAGATAAAGTCTCACTACCTCTCACGAAGTAGACGCCATTTACTTTTAGGCATAGCGAAGCTTGACGAGAGACGTAGTCCCGAGATTCCTCTCCGTTTACAGTAATCCTTCGAAGCACAGGCAAAGACTCGAGAGCCGCATAGTGAAAATAGAACGCCTGTCTTTTGACTGGCCTGAAGTGAGCAACACCAAGTTCTTCTCTGTCGGTTGCGTGTCCGGGAACAGTGTATCCAGAGTATTTGAAGCGAGCCAGTACTCCCCGAAAACCTTCCTGATCAATCATTATCTCAATAGTCGCCGCACTGAAGTTGGATGGGAGATCGTGTCTCGGTGTTGGCACCCCACATTTGGGAGTAGCGGGCTCTGAGTGACACTTCTTTTCCAAGGCTGCCAGTGTAGCCGCAACCGCCAGCCGTCGAGCATGCACATCGACTGGAGCATCATCTGAAACACCTCTTAAAAGCGCTATTTGTCGGGTTTTTGGCCTTACAGACATTGGACAAGAGTCACTTGGAGAAAGAAAAGAGTCGTGATATGAGCCTGAGGGTAAAGTATTCGTTATATTCGAGAGCATCCGCAATTTGGGAACGTCTTCATTGTCGATAGTACTGTCCTTGGAATGAGATCGGGGTAGAATGCCGGGGGATAGAGTTAGGCTGTTTGAGCGAGATAGTAGAAGTGGTGTTCGATCTGAAGCTGCTGCACAAATTCGATCACTCAGTGCGGCTGAAAGCCTAGAGGTATTCGGAGGACGATTCAGAGATCCTGGATGCGGAGATACAGGCGTAGACAGTGAAACATCTTCCGAGCTTCCAGAACGAGAAGCGATAACGTCTTCTTCCAGAATTGACAGGCCCGAATTTATAGAGCGTCGTGTATTTGATGAATCGAACACGCCAGGCCCGGGCGTCCTGTGCCTTTTGAAAATAGGTCCAAAAGTCCCAGCTGTACCAACAGTGCTAATACTTGAGCTTGTAAGGATGCCTAACCCAGAATTTCTGCCGATGATGTGGTGTGACAAGTCCTGGACACTGGCTTCACCATCAACACTGAAGTCAAGCTCTATCGGGATGTCCGACCATGACCAA
Organism: Termitomyces sp. K1Ag; assembly: GCA_017657315.1. Classification (NCBI taxonomy): domain Eukaryota; kingdom Fungi; phylum Basidiomycota; class Agaricomycetes; order Agaricales; family Lyophyllaceae; genus Termitomyces; species Termitomyces sp. K1Ag. The sequence goes on from JAGGAR010024022.1 coordinate 21,505, forward strand.
GAAGCATTAAGTTCGGTAGGGCTGAGAACCGGCGAAGGAGGAGTCAATTCAGACAAGGCGAGGAGGTCCGATTGTAGTGGGGCGTCGTGTTGGGAGCCACTTGGGGACATAGTTGTTGTGGGTTAGAGTGAAGATTATTCCGAGCTCCGAGCTTTACTGTCCAGCCTCGAGGGTCCCGGTCAACGTTCAACGTTCAACGTTCAACACACACCTCAGCAGTATCTTCATAGCTCTAGATGTTTTTCTTAGTAACAGGTTCCAAATGTATACTGTTAAGTTACGACATTTTGACTTCGTCATTTTTTTAGATCTCTCCCCGACTCACACGTCCCTTAACATCAATCTCCTTTCTATGAACAAGTTCTTTGTTCCTTAGCAGACAATAATCACCAAACTCGTTGTCCTTCTGCCACACCTCGCCTGGCACCCAAAAGGCGCGTGTCAGAAGACGTGAATGCCTGACATCGATAAAGGATCTGCAGAATACCCGATCCCATGTTTCGGCATCAACAGCATAGCGAGGCTCAAGGGGAGACTCCACAGGGTGCGAGGGAAAGTCGAGATCGATGAGATAGTCACAAGAATTCACATTCACCTACATTGAAGTCAGAACTCCGAGTATATGGAAAGCTGAAGCCTACTCACATATCGCGAAGGCTCTTCTTTATTCAAATCGTTTTGGGCATCTGGAACGTGGCTGGTCCCTGGTCGCAGCCACAATGCTGACGTTGAGTTTACTTTAGCAGGAACATTTTTAAAATGACCCGGAAGAAGGCCATTGAATTCACTTTTGACAAACTCGATGGCGACGCCATCAGGGACGAGGTAGCTTCCAGGGAAGCGATGCCATTCCTTTGCCACACAGAGTTTGAGGTCGAAGTGTTTTACGGGGGATAAGTCTATACGCGGCCTTTCATCATCGGGGATGCCAGAATATGTTGGGATGAGGCCGGTGACGTTCAACAGACGTGGAAGTTCTTTAGTTTCAAGTGCCCATACAGCAGTCATGGGGGCGTGGTAGTAATGCCAAAGAGCCATGATGCGGGAAAAGGAGATGATTGATGTTGCGGCCATGACGGACAGAGTAAACCGGGCGAACAAAAGGGATTGAGATGCCTATAAAGACAAAGTTCATTAAGGTAAGGGCTAGCATCAAGAGTAAATCTTACTTGGTAGGGCGAACTGGTAATTTTAATGAACAACGCCTCTTGCCAGCCACGCATCAAATAGAGTGTTACGGCAGCGTTAAAGCAAAGCAGTGGATAGGCCGGAAACATGAACCTCTCTTCTTTGTGCGCCTGGGATGTGAGAATGCCGAGCCACAGGTAGAATGGCAATAAACGTATGGCCAACAGCGTGAAAGGAGAGCTCTCATGGACAGAAGGTTTAATGATGCCCAGACGTTTGTTATCCACGAAATAAGTTACGAGGAGAGCAGGTAGAGCCAAAAGGGACAACGGCACGAGAATGTTGAAGTTCAGGATCAGATTGAGGAAGTAATAACTCCAGGGAGACGTTCCATATAGATCAGGTCCACGTTCACCTCCTCCGAATATGTTATACTGAACGATGTTCCAAGGCACGATCGTGAGTCTGCCATAGGCGAGACTGTCGACGCCAATCACAGGAACCTATGTCGTAGGTGGATTAGAAACAATGTCATACAATGAAAGTTCAAAGATATTCACAAATACGAGTGACGCGCAAAGGCCAGCGATAAGGAGACGGGTCCATCTCTTAAGCAGCCAAGACTGATATACTTCGGGAGTAACGCGGTCTGCACCAAAGAGGAAGAGTTCTTCCAACACGAAAGGGATCGCCAATGCTAACGCAAAAGGCCACCCGACGATAGCACCCACGGCAAAGGACACCGTCGCCAGAAGGGTGCGGCGAGAATTTCCGTAGCTGGGACGGTCCAATGCAAATGAGAATGCAAACATGGTCATGTACATTGCAAATGAAGATGGAAGGAAGGCTATTGTAACATTTAGCAGAATATTCGCTCAAAACACGGTACACAAACCTGCAGACGCGTTCCACATTCCGGCACTGAACAAAAGCATAAAGAAGAGATAACGTCCAACTCGTACGTTGATCTTGTCTGCGACCACCTTGTAGAAACTAGCTTCTGCCAATACGCAGAATGCAGATAAGAACATCCTGACGGCAAAAAATGCGGGCCGCTGGAGAAAAAATAGCTCAGTGCGCGTTTCCGTCAGATAGTCTCGGATGTCAAACCTTCTCCGCGCCTAGCAAAGCGGCTGCGAGACGAACGGGAGGCAAATGGAGTAGAATGTATGCCCAACTTCTGATGGCGTACACGGGTGATGTCTCCCATGTTTGAAAGCCTGAGCCTCTGTCCAAGAAGTGCAAGGGTTCCCAAAAGTTGTAAACTAGGAGAAATGAGATGGGGGATTCGTGGGAGCGGGTTGCAGGCCATACCTTCATCGCAATCATCGATGTTGGAGTACATGGCGCCGAACATGCGCACAAGCATCAGAATGCGAACTGCGAGAGAGAAGCTGGGTGACCATGGGCGGCGCTGTGCTCTGGGAAGGGGTGAGTCGGACTCATGGATGGGGAGAAAAGGAGAGCAAATGCCTTCTGAGTTGGTCCTGGAGAATGCCTGTGTGTCTCGTGGGTGGTGGAGGGTCTGGCTTTGAATTTGTGTCTGGACGGCGCAGACGAATGTGCTGGACGCCTGATGACATTGGAAGATGCCAAACACGGCCAAGCCCAGATGAACCCAATCTCGTGCCGAAATCTCGATCGCGATCACGCGTTCGGTTACCAGCTCGCAAGAACCAAGCTTTTTACGTGGCGCAGACGCCCCTCGGGCTCAGAGATCCGCCTTGTGCTGCAGCGGGCGATGCATTAGCTTCTTGTGGAAATGGGGCCGCGAGCTTGAGCAAGATCGGTGAAGATTGGGCGAAGCTTGCGTCGAAGCTCCAAAGCGTCGTCAACGAGCATTTTCCCGGGACTCGATTCGCCAGAAAAGGACAAGCCGCGCTTCTTGCAGCGACTGACAAATGCCTCCCAGTCGTCTCCCGCTTTTGTTTTTCAACCACCACCATCCCCTCCTCCAGCAATGACCTCCCCCGACCCCGCCACCGCCCAGCACTTCATCTATGTCACTCAAGTATACTTTTGTGGTACTTCTCTACTTTCACTAACCCAGCTCCCATCACTCACCCGAGGGTTTTGTAGCCATGTGTATGAATTTGTCCTCGTCGTCCTTCTTTGCTCTGACGCGTGTTCTTTCGTCCCAGATGCCGTTGTCATTTGGGATTGGATTATCAGCTTGCCTAGAGAATACCGCTTTGTAGATAGTTCATGTGGTCTCGACTGCCCCCACCTTCCTGACTGATCTTGTAGGTCTGGAGGACTCATTGGACTCCCGTCAAAATAGCATATCTCTTCTGTCGGCAAGTTATTCTGACACTTTTTACTCGAGTTCTCGGCTAAATTTGCTCCCTCTAAAGTTATTGGGTCATCACTGTCGTCCCGTACTTGCTCTACTGCTTCGTCGTTGATCACCCTTTGGCGACATGCGAGAAGATCTTCAGAGTATGTTCGACCTCCAGCTCATAATGTGTACCTCGAAATGCCCATCAACCTCGATCTAGATCCCCGTTGCTCTTGCCATGTGGAACCAAGTCGGATCACAATGTTTGTTCTCTTCGTCCTCCACCAAGCAACGCAACTGAACTTAACGCCGCTCAGCGGTTCTTCTCATCCGTACCTATGCCTTTTTCAATCGCAACGTGTATATCCTGTTATTCCTTATAACCGCTCTGTCTGGCGTTATAGCATATCAGCTCTATGTCGACACTACCCAGATGCTATGTATGAGCTCTTTTCTGTTTGTTGACTTTTGCATGCATTGACGAGTTTCCCAGTACTTCCTTTTACAAAGCCTCCTTATGTAGGTAACCCAGAGGTCTATCCCATTCCCTTGATTTAATGCATGCGGGAATTTAGAAGATGGGACCTTGTCTACCAAGGTCCAAACCCCATTCTGCCCATCTTCTTGGTACGTTGTCTCAAGATGCTTCCATTTACTTTGCTGAACAACATTCAGGTTTTTTTGTTCGTTCATGAATTCCTAAGTGGCTGTTCGTGATTCGACTGACATCTTCTATAGATTGCACCCCTTCTTTTTGACACTGTAGTCACCGCCATGACTGTTTGGAAAGCTTTTACAATCCGAAGACACAACGGTGGACCAAATAGCAGGCTCATCCAGACTTTCCTCCGCGAAGGCATCTTCTACTATATCTTGATCTCCATTGCGAACTTGGTAGGTCTCATTAGACCCAGTTCTGCAATGTGATTGATATTTTTTCTTCAGATTAACGGAATATTCTACTTGCAGTACGTCATTGGAATGTCGTTGACTACCAATATGTTCAGACGACTTTGTCATAGACCTCGTCAGGAAATCTCAGCCATCAATATTCCACTAAGTGTGATGATGGGACCTGTTCTTGCTTGTCGACTGGTAGGTTTCTCTACTTTCATGCGCATATATCCGCCCTAATTCCTACTTGGTTAGATTTTGGACCTCCGTGAACGCGGTTCAGAGACTGTCTCTCATTCTGAAGGTACTGGTATCGCGGCTTTCACCACGAAATCCATGACGCAACAACAAGGCTCTCCATTTACCCCGCCCAATCGAAAAAGTATCACTGGATACGGCCGTCGAAATCGAGGAGGACATACCATCAGTTCCAACATCATGCTCAGTACTTTGGGCAGCATCCATCACGACATAGACCTCGAAGACCTTGAACAGGATCTCGGAGATGTTGATGATATCCATCATGGGATGGACATGGGCTTAGGAAGCCTTAGCACTGCTGTAGGCGGTGACGATGGTGAACCTATTCCAGAAGGCGAGAATCTTGGGACTCCCGCCCCAGCCTATGAACCCCTTGAGATGGGCTTCCGAGGAGCCGGGAATGAACCCACGATCAAGGAACCTCACCAAGGAATCAAGGTCGAAGTTGAGAGGACGACCTCTACCATATAATACTGCCCTGGCTCCATCGCATTTGCTTTCTTGTTTTTCCCGATCGCCAATTCGCTCTATTCTCGCCTATCAGCTATCGAAATCAAACACGCGCACGAATCATGGCCCATACAGATACCCGCATAAGAAGCCTCGTTATCCTTTTGGCTCTCATCATCCTCCCTTTGTTGGTTTCATAATTGTACCATTAATTAGTTCCAGTCACTTGTTCGCCTCTAGCGTCTAGCCACTTTATCCGTTCTCCCGACATACACACGTAATCCCTACGCTACATATTGCAACAAGACACTTTCTCTTGTTGTACGCGCCTACATCGACACGAAACCCTCGACATAGCAGTCTATAATTGTGTTTTGAACTTGAAATGATTCGTTTGTCGCAAGTTTGTCGCGTCAAGAGTGTTCACGTGTGAACGGTCCCCAGAAAGGCCTAGAGCGGAAGCTGTCGCCGCGGTAACATACCTGATGCTGCGGTAATGCTGCAATGGTCCGCCCCATTCTCCTTCTATTCCATCCACCATGAAAGTTAGCATTCTAGATATACCTGCAGAAGTTATACTGCATATCTGTATGTGCTCGGCCTTACAACATCTGCCTGAACGGCCTGCTGAACGAGTAACTTTCAGTTTCTTATCTTGACCTTCCAGACCTTGCTGCATTGGCGCAGGTGTCGCCCACCCTAGCAAGTCTCGCATCAGACCCAATACTGCACAGAACCAGGGTCAAAGTAACCGCTCCCTCTCGCGTCAAACACGCTCTCTTTGGCACCAGCCCTCAAGGGATGGCTTTTCGCCCCACAGTTGGAGACTTGGTTCACCGCGGTGTGATGCGCGGGCTCGCGATAGAACGGCATTGGAGAATGGGTGCTTATTTTTATTCCCGCAGCGTAAGTTCTGATCTTCGCGCTACCCGAGGTAGAATAATAAAGCAATATGCTGAACGCATGCTGCTTCTCCACTCAGTCGATTGTCCAATATGAAAGTGGGCTGCGCCTGGCGCGCAGGTATGCTAGCGACATGATCTCGATTCAATTACGTCGGCGTTCTACGCGTGATAAGTTCCTCGACTCTATCTCGCATGTGCTCCCGGATGTCGAGTCAGCTTCGCAAACGATATCACGGGCACTTCTCCCTGCGATACACAAACTCAAGTGGTCCCTTCAAAGAGACAGGTTTGCAAAGATGGTGAGACTTGGAGTTTGCGCTAGTGGCCAAGATGGGGCCAATTTCGGTGACTGGTGCGAGAGGAAGGGCCACAGTATCGTGGAGGATGGCGAAAGAGTACGGCTCGCAATATGCCCCGACATCAGAAGGATTGTGAGATTCTACGAAGGACTTGCGCAGAGGTGATGTCGTGCTGTAATCAGTATGTACTTATTGCTTCAGAAAATTGGAAGTTCTGCTGAGAACAAGCTAATTGGTTCGGTTCCTCGGCTTAAGCTAACGACTGATAACATAACCTTTCTTCTTTTTAGTTTTGCATTTCTACACAGAATAGATGCCAGATAAACTCCGAGTCATCACGTATTGCTTCGTCTCGGCTGCGACCACTACCGTTTCCGTGTCAACCGTATGAACTTCAGTTCATCCCCCAAATTACAATCCTTGTGATCCCATGGACATTGATCCAGAACTAGTACAGGAGGGTACAGCCCCTCGAAGATCATCTCGACAAAGGCGTGCCAATAATCCAAGCAAGCTCATGTTCTTCCTGGGTTTTAGAGTAGATTGACTAAACTCCTCCAGGAAATCGACTATCGATGTCGACTGGTGGCTCAGCTCGCATTAGACCTTCGACCTTAAAACAGGCAGCTGCTCCACCTAAGCCATCGACTGATCTGTTTGAGGATTCCATACAAAAAGAGCTTCCCGCAATTGTTATCAACCAGTGGAAGCCTCCTGCTTCTCAATCTAGAGTCAAAAAAGACCGTCCGCGTCGCTGCACGTAAGTTTAAAAGACGGCATATTGATATTATTATCTCAAACTTGGGCTGACTGAGCGAAGGTTTTGTCAATCCCGGCGGCAAGTAAGCGAGAGATAATTCGTCAAGTCCAAATGAATACTTATTGAAGCATTACAGAAATGTGTACCGCAGGAACCCGATTCCTGTCAGGCATGTTTAAAACGTGGTTTGGAATGCCATGATTGGCGTGAGGCTTCAAAGGATACCAACCCAAAGGTTTGCGAATCATCTGGTCAACTAAGTCTCACCCGAAAGACATCTGATCAAGTTAATAGGGAAGGCAGAAAGGAAACGAGCGGGGGAACAAGTCTACGAGAGGGAGACGCCCATCAACGAGGCCGTCGGCGCCACAGCAATCGGATATCAAGGAGGCGCTTCTTCGGAGTTTCCGAGCTGGTCCACCTGCAGTGGAAACTTCTCAGGAGCATTCTTTGAATCCGTCAGATCAACCTCGTGGCAAAAGAAGTTGGGAGGCTGGTCAGCAAGACGCCACCGAAGCTACCACTCGTTTAGGCCTACCTCAGCGCCACGCGGATACTCCCCGCTCGAAATCGAGTCGAGTCGCCTTTGATACTCCCTCCGGGCGATTTCTCCCATCTCCGGAAGTGGCAGAAGTAGATGCTGACGTTGAGATGGCAACAGCTCAAAACACTCTTGCTGAGAGAGCACCGTCCTTCGAGATCATGACCGAAGTGGAATATCAGGCATCTCTTAGATCGCAACATCACTCTAGTGGAATGACCTTCAAGAAAGAGCCTGCAGATAACGACAACATTGGCCTTCGGGTAGACAACGTTGGTTGTTTCCTCCAAAGCCTCGGCCTGGACCATTGGATTTCCAACTTCCACGACATCGGTCTGAAAAGTCGTGAGCATCTCAAGAAATTGGTCAATAGAGCCAATGATAAAGAAAGGATGGAGGAGCTGTGGAAATTGCTGCAGTCACAGAAGGTGCCCATTGCAGTTTGGTGGGATGTGCTTGATGGCTTGTCAAAGGTGGCAGCAAATCATCATCTCTAAAGTCTTTTTCGAGGGGAAAGGGTGGTTGAGTTACTAACCTATGTAACATTTTGGAATCGGTGATTGCGATAGTTTCCTAGGCTTACACGTTTATCGGTATATCACTAACAGATGTGTCGCGTCATTCAAGTTTACCATTGCCTCCATGACTCCTTGTTATCACCTGCATCTTGTCATTTGTCCTCTCCAGCGCGCGACCAACGCTGGACCAGTTTTCTTGAAAACCAGATCCTTGTGACTGTAAGTAACACTACCCTACTTGATATTGACGCTTTATAAGTGCGTGAAATTAATATTGGGGACGAGATTTTCGCGCGCAGCCTGCAATTAGACTCCCGAAGTAGAGTCGTATTAGAGCCCAGAAAATTGAAGCAGCACTGATGTCGCGTTTTGTCTTATGGAAGTAATGACGATGAAGCCAACTTAGAACAGGAGACATAGTCGATTGGCGGTGAATTGGACGAGAAGCTTCGTTGAATACAGAATGGAAGTATACGATTGATGCTGTTTCAGTCTGTCTACTAAGTATCTAGTAGGAGAAACTACTGTCACACTGACAGTTGGTCGCCTGGTGAATAAATCATGTGACCGCGCTGCTTTCGACTTCGAATACTTACCAATGACACTCGCATCGTCTATTCTCGTAGAAGTCTGCGTAGATTCCGTCCAATCCGCAATCAAGTCGGTACCCCAGCTGTTGTGAACCATATACTTTGTCGTTGATATCATATGTTTCTCTAGTGCTGTCCAAGCTGGTGCCGATCGGCTTGAACTTTGTGCAAACCTCGGTCTTGGTGGTGGAACGACGCCGAGTCTCGGTCTTTTGAAGTCGGTACAGAAAGCAGTCGGTCTTCCTATTATGGTCGGCATTCCTGCAACACCCTCAATCTGGATGGTACGGCCTCTTGCCCTAACATGCCATTGTCAGTAGGTGATGATACGGCCTCGTACCGGGGACTTTCGTTACTCTGATCAAGAGTTGGAAGTCATGCTAGAAGATATCCGTATTTTCAGGGAACATGGAGTTCGAGGGATAGTAGTTGGAGTCTTGGACAAGGATGGTAGGGTGGATGTTGAATGTATGAAGCTGTTCGTGGTACCTTTCCTTCGTCCTTCGTCTGCTAAAAGTCTGTCTGTAGGATCGTGGACGAGGCGCTTCCGTTAGAAGGTGATTTTTCTCCTTTCGTTTTCATTTCCTTTCTGCTCATGTAATGTTTCAGTTTGCTTCCATCGCGCTTTTGATATGACTAGAGATGCAGAGGAAGGTAACGAGTTCTTCCGCGGTGCTTCTGATCTTCTACTACCCCTTGGTCACAGCGCTTCGTGACATTGAGAGTATAGGAGGCATTTCAAGAATACTCACAAGGTACATCTCGATCCAACAACTGCATCATTGCATCAATTATTGAGATACTCGGGGTATATCTAGTGGTCAAGGCAAAACGGCTCCTGAAGCTCTTGCCACACTAGAGTCGTTGTTTCGAAGTACGAAAGAGCTGATTGAGGACGAGCCATGGGGTTTGACCATCCTTCCTGGTTCAGGCATCAACCCCGCAACAATTGCGCCAATACTGGACACGCTTCTGCCGCTCGGATTGCAAGAATTACACCTGAGCGGGTCACGTTGGATTGACGGGGGCATGTCTTTCAGGCGAGAAGGGATGGACATGGGTACCGGAGGTGAAGGGGAATGGGGCATATGGATGGTGGATGGAGAGAAGGTAAGTGAGGTGAGAGAGATTGCAGACAAGTATTGGGAGTCACATCATGGTGGTCATGGTGGAGATGAATAGAACCTGTTTCCATGGCGCTCAGCTCGTCAGGTCTGGGACAACGATAAGTATCCAGGGGCACTTCTGATCATGGCCAGAAAGAAATGGATTACTTAAATATGCACTAGTATCGATTCCCATCAAAATTCTGGAGCCACTGACCTTGCGTTACGCGTTACGAAGTTTTAGGGTAAATGCAGGCGACTTTTGAGGGCGGCGTTATGCGTTACGGCTGCTTCCATACAAGTCAGTACACTGGTACATACTTCGGTCCAGAAGGTGGCGTTCAGCCTCTAACCCCGGCTTCCATGATTATGCCTCAAGACATATGGTGGTCCAATGTCATTTTCTTCGTGTCTGTCCACATTACGGCCATCGTGGGCGCGTTATACTGGCCGCCACAACTGGTTCCTCGAGCAACTCTTATACTCTGCTTCGTCATCTGGCAACTAGGAACTTATGGGCAAGTCGCAGTTCTTCGCATCCATCGCAAGTATTGAAGCAACGAGCAGTATCACGGTTGGGTACCACCGTCTCTATTCCCACCGCGCATTTCGCGCGAGCTTTGGCGTCAGAGTGATTCTTGCAGCAATGGGTTCCTCCGCCTTCCAGGGCTCTATCAAGGTCAGCAGTCACTCTCACCTTTGAGTCCATCTGCCCAACGCGAATCTCTTTAGTGGTGGTATGTACACTATCAAGGGTCTGCGTGCAGCTAGTCTTAAATGCCCCAGGTGTCTCCGCCACCGTCTTCATCATGTACGTCTTGTGGGTGAGCCAGAATCATGAAATTCGTCGTGCTTACAAATTACCATGCAGCGCTTTACGGATGATCCAGTTCACGACCCGTCAGTTTTTTTGACACATATCCAAGTGATATACGTGCCTTTGACGTCAGCTTATGGTTTCATTACAGATATGCAGCCACTAGAGGGTTGTTTTATTCCCACATCGGCTGGATTTTCTTTAAACCAAATTATGAACGATTGGAAACTGTCGATCGTGAAGACCTCGTCTCCGATACAGGTGTGTACACATTGAAATCAAGCTGGGACCTAGTATTAAATACATATTAAGTTGTCCAAATTCAGCATGCTTATTATGGTTCGTGACTCCCAATAAGATTCTAAGGCGAGTAGTAAATAGTGATTCCCAGTTCCGATTGCCATCCTCTGCGGCTTCGTGATCCCAACGGCTGTTGGAATGGCATGGAACGACCCGTTAGGCAGCTTGATTTGGGGTGGATTGGTTTCTAAGCTTGCTAGTACGTGAGATCCAAGCCCGACTGGTCTTTCCTTCTCAATGAATGCCTAGTCTGGCATTGTACCTTCCTCGTCAATTCGTGCGTGATTTTGGATTAACTTGTCATCTCTCCCGAGTAGTGGATGCTCTATCTCTAGCCTCGCCCATTGGGATGGCCTTCAACCTTACTCGGACGAAGACACATCCAGAGGAAATTTGGTGGGTGCTGCAGTTTTCGACCTCGAGAAACTAATGTTCCTGACTTGAGGCGTTCGAATCTAAAGCTCCTTGCTGTTTTAACTGGCGGAGAAGGCAATCATAACTTTGTAAGAAGAAATTGATTCCTACTCAAGTGCCCAATCCGACGTTTCTATTCCAGCATGTCAGATGCGTGCTCAGAGGACTTTTCAAGATCGAGAAACTGACGGCATCGCAGCATGCATTTCCCCATGACTTTCGTTCGGGGCCATCTCTGACTGACTGGGATCCATCCAAGTGGCTCATTCTAGCCCTTCACCAGCTGGGATTTGTGTCCGGACTGCGTAGAGCCAAAGATAGCGATCTCAAAGAAGCGATCGATTATATGTGCCTCAAAACCCACTTTGAAGACCTCATTCAGGAAAAAGACCCCAACCATTGGACGGGCGACGTGTGGAATGAAGCTCAATTACTTGAATATATACAGGCGGCCCCAAGATGTGTCATTGAGATTGACGGATTTGCTATTGACGCCACAAAGTACCTTGGAGATCATGTAAGTGTCAGCTCGTTCCTGTTTCAGTCGTTCTTCCGTGCTTATTTTCTGACATTTCAAGCCCGGAGGCGCAAAATTACTTCGAAAGTACTCTACTATTACAAATCCAGCAGAAAAAACTCTAGATGCGTCTTGGGCGTTCGGAGGTGGATTGAACAATCACTCTCGTGTGGCAAGACAGCAGATGCGGTCGCTCAGGGTTGCCAAGCTGCTGAAAGATTCTGAACAGACACAACATGGGTCAAAGATATCCACCGATACTTAGAATGTATAGATCCTACGTATACGTAGCTTTGGAATGTGTCTAACATACGAAATGAGTTTGTTGACGCGTTCGGCGCGTTTTGATCACGTGACTGGAGGGTTCATCATCGCTCTGGCCCCTGATAAATTGTGGACACCCTCATAGCTCCGAGTGTACGACGCAAGTTGCTAGCCCTACCCGGTGGACCTATAACAGCGACTTTAGGCAGGATACTAGGATGTCGAAGCGAGAATTAGAGCAGTTGAATGGTGCGACAGACATAGAGGGTCCCCGGACCAAACGACGCAGAGAAACAGCAACTGTCTCTACCGATGTCGAGGCTACGTATTCAGACCCTATGACAGAAGGAGGAGACGAAAGTGTGGGTAGTGGTGCGAAGAAAGAAGACGTGTATGAGCTGGGGCTCAAATTGTACGAAATAGTGAAGGATGCCGTCAACAAAGAGTGCGTACAACAGTCATGCCTTATTCGATTGTTTTCGTTTCGGCTTCTACTTCAACATCAATTCTGATACTTTGTCTCTACACAAAGGGGTCGAACATTGTCTCTGGTTTTCCAGCGCAGGCCGTCAAAACGACAGTATCCAGACTATTATCAAATTATCCAGCACCCTATTGCATTCGAAGACATCAAGAAACAGCTCGATAATGGTTCATACAAGACGCTTGAGGCCGTTAAACAAGACTTCGAACTTTGTTTCAACAATGCGAAGCAGTATAATATGAAGGAGAGCGAGATATATAGGGACGCCAAAGACCTTTTGGTACGTCCGACATCCTTACATATCACGACCTTCATCTTACCCAGCTCCTAGAAACTTGTGAACAAGACCTACAATAAATTAGTTCCACAGGCCGATGGCGGTGAGGCTGGGGATGGCGAAGGGAAAAAATCCAAACCGCCCAACCTCACTCGCCTGATCAAGTCGAGACTGCAAAAGTTGATCGACAAGACCGATGATTCGTACGATCCTATATACTGTCTGACTGATAAATTTACTGATTCAAGATGCCGCCCTTGTCAGAGGACGTCTTCTCTCCCTAGAATTCATGGAGTTGCCCTCAAAGAAAGAATGGCCCTCTTACTATAAACTAATCAAAAGACCACAGTGCCTTGAGAACATCTTCGTGAGTATCGACCCTCGGGTATGTGCAGAAACACTTCTTACTTCGTGAACGACGTAGAAACGCATCAAGCGCAAAGAATACCCAACGTCAAGTGAGTTCGCGGCAGACGTTGAGCTTGTCTTTGACAATGCCATGACTTTCAACCAAGAGCATACTGGAATTTGGGAGGACGCAAAAGCACTTCGCGTGGGTTTGCAAATTCTCAGCAATGTGTCGTTATCATCTCACTTTCCATTTAGGATTATTTTCGAGTTTTAGTTGCTGACTTGCCTTCCCCTTTCGAGATTCCACAATATGCCACCATCAAACCGAAAATCAAAATCAAGCCCCAACCCTCTCAACCCTCCATCTCGTTAACCATACCTGCTGCGGCGCAACCCTCGACATCCTCGACATCAACTTCCCAAACCCTTCGAATTCCTGCAGTCAAGCACGCAAAGGTGTCGCCTGCCTCGACTCCCGTAACACCTGCAGTATCCCTTCCAGCTACAATGTCGACACCCCCTCCGCAAGCCATCACTACTGCACCAGTGACACAGACCACGCAGCCCCCTGCCACAAGTACACCTGTACCCTATCTCAGCACCACTTTCTCTCATTACCCTAATGCATCGTATGTCCCTCCTGCCCCCGCCCCAGCTGCACCGACAGCCTCAACATCTACTTCGAACCTGCCAACGAACTCGGTTGTGCAGGCACATTCTGCCTCCAACTCCCCTGCGCCTCCACTTCATCCAAGCCATCAGCTGAAGGCAGTATCATTAGTGGTGCAACCTCGCGGGCGTACGTTAAATCTTGACCATGAAGACGGAGTTAAATGTTGGGCACTGAGGCTCTTACCTGGTGAGACGGAAGTACATGTGAGCCAAGTGACGTTTATGGGAGAAGAGGAAGACGAGAGCAGTGAGGAGGAAGAGGAGGAAGAGGAGGAAGAGGAGATGGAAGGCGCGGCAGCCAACGGGCGAAAGAGAGGAAGGACAAGGGGGCGAGGCCGCCCTAAGGGTACCGCTAAAGCAAAAGGGAAAACAGCTTCGGTTAAAAAGAAAAAACAGAAGATTGGGCCTGTACAGGTCAAGCTGAATGGGGCGGTAGTAAAAGAGCAGGAGGACGAAAGTGGACAATGGAATGTATCTCCTACGGTGGGCACAAGTACAATCGAGGTAGGTGAGAGTGGGGGGCTAATATGGAAGGTTTATGTGCAACGGCCCATGGACTAGTAGCTCAACAAAAGCCTTAGTTTACTTATTGTACATTGTAAATAGTTATTTTTAGATCACGCCTTTCTTATTCTCCTTTCATGCGATGGCCCCGTTAGTACGATGCTGGGTATCGTCTGTCGCTCCCAACCTTCTCTAATTCTAACTGTCCCTAGAATTTCAATCCAGATGGAACTGTTAGGAGGCCCTGTCGTTATGGCGAATCTTGTTCGTGGATTCACCCGGACGATCCTCAATGGGATTCAGCGAGAAATTCTGTAGGCTTTTACTCGTCGTCATGTGTGCCTAAAACTTCAACAATTCTTTAGAATCCTGGCGAACTCAGGCATCATGACTCCAGAGGATCGCGGAGTGCCCAAGGAGGTAGAGAAGGACTCAATAATCGTAGCAATTCCGGTACATGGGGTACCCAAAAGTCTTCTCCATCGGCAAGTTCACCAGTAGACCATGGCTGGGGGCTTCCGCGTAAACAGACCCAAGGGCAATCGGAAAAGTCTGGCTGGGGCTCATCAAAGGAATCAGTCAATCAACCTGTCCCCTTGCGTACCGCGTCTGCGTTCCCGGATAATGCCTGGGGTACATCCAGCAGCAAAGTCACTGGCGAAAACCGAGACACTCAGAATGCGTGGGGAAGCGCGAATAATAGATGGGGTACTGATGCAGTCGGTGAGAACGGTGGAAAGGGGAAAGGTAGCGCATCCAAAGACGACACATCTGGATGGGGGCCATCTTCGAACACTTCAGGAGTCTGGGGAAGCCTTGGTACTGCGACAAGTGATAAGGGATGGGGCTCGAAAGGAGGCAGCGGCGGAGGTTGGGGATCAGCGTTGAAGGATAAGACGGAAAAAGCAAATACAGCTTGGAGCGGGTCAAGCACGAAGGATTCCTCTACCAACGAAACGAACATTGGAATTCGGGGTAGGAATGCTAGCACGAATGATTGGGATACACGAGCCAAGCCGCCGGATCCACGACGACCTCCCCCAGCACTGCGCCCCGCAGAGACACACAAGGAAAGCTCCCGTTCATCGACACCACAGCCAGCAATGTCATCAATAGCTGCGCCACCTCCCCAAAAGCTACCTTTAACTGGACGCAAGTCTTCATCCTCGACTCCTGTTTTAGTGCCAGCAACAGACAGAAGGGTACCTGATGTCGGTACCTCTTTGAAGGTGAAGACAAAGGGAATCGATCTTTCTGAGTCTGTGCCAAGTGGGGTTCCTAATTCTGCACGACCGCGCGAGACGCATTTGACTCGATCTCGAATTCAATTGAACACGATTAGGTACGTCCTTATGCGTTCCTGCCCTTCTCACAAAACTTGAGAGAACTTCAGGTATACTTTGCAAGCAGTTCGGCTACAATTAGAACTCGATGATGCACTGGCGGACGTTGAACGTTGGAAGCGTTTACGGTCATCCGCACAATTCACTCGAGCCACACCTCTGACCCAAAACATCATCAACGACCAGCGCTTGGCTTATGGTCAAAATGTGAAGGAGCTTGAAATCCAGTTACATACAACCATCAAATACCTTGCAGACCTACCAGAGCTCAGCACTCGCGCCGATCTAGTGTCAGCAGAAGCCGACGAACAGGGCCTGGTCGAATACACAGCCCAACTACGAGATTGGATAGGGGGTCTCGAGGCTCTATATCGTGCCTCACTCCCTCCCGAAATCAATTCCCCTGCCTCCCCAACTGAACGGCCAAAGCACCCCAATGAGATTGTTTGGGCTCGAATCGAAACACTTGTTCAATCGGTTGACGACAACATATATTTCATTGAGGACGTTCTATATGCCAATAAAGACATACGGGCGGATGTCGCATCCAGAATCCCTGCCCTTCGCGACGACCATGATGCAAAGCAATTGTCTGAAGCTAAGGACAAAGCAAGAAAGTCGTTTAAGGAGGCGCAACAAATTGGGTCCGACTTGGAAGTGCTGATAGATGAGACGGCTAATGTACTTATGACGATACACGAGAACGGACTGGTTCTGAAGAATCTCAACGCCGAATTTGAAGGTTGTCAAAAGACGAATCAACAGGCGAGTCAGACTAAATCTTGTTGTATGTGAAGACAGTTGACCATTTCCACTAGCTTGCCGGTTACCTACAACAGCTCGAGCAATGGAAAGAGGAAGATACCGCTCTAATCGAGCGGCTAAAGCAACAGATCAAATCTCTCCACACCAAAAGGCAGCCAACCAGATTACCATTCGATCAGGAGGGGTTGAAAGAACAGATCCAGAAGTTCACTTTGAACAAGATGACGGGTCAAGTCAACAGCTTGTTCCACATCATTCAGGAAGTAGCGAAGAACAATAGCCAAACCTTCGCAAGCGAAATTTTGAAACAGCTAGATCCGATATTGGAGGCAACGAACGAAGTGTGCCGTAGGGCGGAAGCTATCACTTCACGACTTCCAATCCCTCCGTAGCAATACATGACAGATTCTTGCAACCTTGTAACTGTGACCCTCAAATGATACCGTATTGAGTTTTCGCCTACTTATTGGACTAATTATAAATGCTCCTTTTACTGTCCATGAGTGGGGTATCAGAGTCACTATCACTATCGCCGTCATCAGGAGTTGGTATATAGTACTTGTATCTTCCTGGCTCTTTACCGATTTCTGCGAGATATCGATGCAATAGTTCTTCCCTACCAACCGGACGCACCTCATAACCTTCGGAGCCAGTCCGAACAAGAGGCCTCCGTGCATCGTATTCATCATCGGATCGCTCATCTGCCGACTCAAACTCTTCATCTACTTGCTCCTGATAATCAGGATGATATGGCGGTAGCAAAGACTCTCCTGGGCCACGACGGTTCAATCGTTTTCGCCTTTTGGCAGATGCTCTGCGTTCGGAATTGAAAACTTCGAGATTTGGATTCACATCGCCGTTTTCGTAGGTCCAAGGGGAGGAGGGAAGAACAAAATCGTGTTCTGGGGCTTCGTCGAGAGCAGCTAGGTCATGGGGAGGCCAGATAACAAATCCGTCTGAAAGGACAAAACATAAGCACAGAAGGACATAAGGGAACCATGGTGATATTTTCAAGAAAATGGCGCTGTTTAAGGAGAGAAAGAGCATGAGTACTTACAATCGATCACAACACCAGCAACTCACGCTCAGACTCTCAGTGACTCAGCCGTTCAAACATTGCGGCCCTCGTCTTGTTCTCGCGCCATCTTTTCTCGCATGGAGAGATTGGTCCACTCACCATCACTATCTATCATCTCGTATTTCAAGCCGTTACCCATCGCAGGGCGAGGCCAGCACCATAGAAATATGTTTGTGCCTAAAACAGATTCGACATTTCTTTTCCGGCCCAAATTCTACGGATGATGAGAAAGTGACTAAAGAGATAGACGTGGACATACATAAGGGAATTTGACCTAAACAAATGAAATGTTAACACCCATTATGAATAGGCTGCAGTCAAAATGCACACCTCGTGAAGCTTGCCTCGGCGCACCAAGGTCGCAGCTTTATCTTTCTCCCAGCCTTCTATGGTGGTGGAATTACCAAGCAGGCAGTACAAATGGTACAAGCTATGAAAAGTGAGACACCAAGTTTCCAAGGATTGTGATTGATGTACCTGAAGCCTCCAACAGCCAGGAGGACAGGAATGCAGGCAACATAATTAAGAATGGTGAAAAGAATTTCCACAGACGATGGTTCGTCCTAAAAGGTGTTAGTTCAGTTCTTGACAGACTTACAACTCGCTTACCCAATAACGTGAATCTATGGTATAGAATACTCTCCGAGTCACCATAACAAGGTGATAGGAGCAAGCCATGTCGACGTAAAAGAGAAACCTGAGGAAATGTGCGTAGTTATAATGGCCAACACAATTGTTAATCCAAGGGCAATGATGATCTTATCAAATATTCAGATGTTTGAAACATATAAACCATCGAGAACCAACCCATACGAAGGACACATCTTTATCAAGTATGAGTGGACACATTAATTGTATTCAATGGGTCATACCTATCACAAGTTCGGCAATGATGGGCCCTCGGAGGCTTGTATCTATCGCATACTCGACAGTATCGTGGCGATCCGGTCAGTTTCTTGACCTCGTACCCGTCCAAATGTGTGTCTGGCCTCTAGCGATTACGTCAACGAACACGTCGCTGTAATAAACAAGATAATGGAATAACCCAATTAGCCGGTACTTGACCTGGATCAGTTACCACGCAAAGGAAGTAATTCCAGAGGAGCATTGCCACTAAGATGCTTGTATCTATGAGCACGGATGAATGGGTGTGTTTGGAGGCCTTACTTGAACGGGAAGAGGAGAGTAATGAGCTCGACGGAGAAAACACGGCCATACCAGGGCCATATTATGAATATCTGAGAGGAGTAGGCAATGAAGCAGATGAGACAGAGTACAAAATTGACAGTCAAGCGTCCAAGCCACGGATTCATGGAGGTGGTGAGGAGAGATGCAGGGGCACGTGACGCCGTAAATTCTATCTCTCGACGCCGAGGTCTGCAGTCGACATGTATGTTCTCCGGTGCAGGTCCTGCGTCGGCAGACGTGTGCCCCTCCTTGTCCCTTTCGCTCGCTCCAACTCTACTGCCGCTGCGCCCGCGGAACCCATTCCAAGTCCGGCTGCTCCAAAACCTCCTTCCAGCGCACGCATCGCAAGCTCATGGGGTGACATTGTAATTCGTATGTACCTAGCTGAAAATTACCGTGCATGAATGCGCTAATTCTAATTAAGCCTCGCGCGAGGAGATCCTCAGCAGACGAAACAAAGCAGGGTCGAAGTCATACAAACCTGACTTGAGTTATCTTGCGTCAGGAGAATCATCAGGTTTCGCCAGTCGTTTGGCCGCGAACCTCGCTTCGTCCCCCAAATCAAGCGTCGAAGAACCCTCTCATGGATTACGGCAGGATTCTGTAGAGAACCGCGAATCTCCCGAAGAGAAAGTCATCCGGATACAGGCAATAACTGCCGCACGAAGAGCGGAGCGTGAAGTTCGTGAACATGCTGCAAAAGCTGCTCAGGCTGCTGCAAGAGCTGCGAGAGAGGCAGAGGAAGCTGCTAAGGAAGCCGTTGCTCGGAGGGCCGCTGAAAGGGCTGCAGTCCTCACTGACCAACGGCGGGCTGAACGTCTTCTTCGCGAGGCTGCCATGACTCCACGCCAAAGGCTTGCAGTTGATGCCTCGCTGACTGAAGCACGTCCAGAAACGCGTCGAGAGCCGCGTGCTCGTGGAGGGTCCCCAAAAATGGCGCGGAAGGCATCGAAACCGTCCGCCTCCCCTAGAAAACCAGATTTCCGCATCCAAACCATGCCTTCTCAAGATGTCAATCTAGCCAACGCGAAAGAAGACATTACGTGGGAAATTCTTGAACAGGGCGGAGACGAGAAAGAGCCTCCTGAATTCGTGACTCCCGATGTTCCCTTTACCGACTTCGACACCCTGTTCGTGCCGTCACTTGAGCAGAGCGTGGAGAACATCATTCGGTCACCGGTAACTTCATTCAGCCGCGGGCAAATTCAGATGATGCGTGAAGCTTACGCTGGGGACTATCGACGCTTGGCATCTCAAACGAGTGAAGATTCTGTTACGCCGCCCCACCAGCTAGGCCCGCTGAAGCATGCCGAAATTGTTCTATCTCAAAGGAGCGACGTGTCTATTGTAGCTCGTCACAATGCTTTAGACATCATTTCAACGGCGGTCCGTGGCGCCACAGGTGCCAAGACGAGTCAAGCTATCGTTAATTAATCTTATTATAGTGAACAAGCAAGGTAGATATAAGTCTTTAATCTACGGTCACAAAGATGCCAAGTTTTCCTAATCACCCCTTCCTTTTTGGATGGGAAGTCCTCCGGGTTGCAGGCTTTTCGTAGACTGGACTTCCTATTGGGATGTGACGGTAGACGTCGCGTACCCAGGCTGGTATTTCAAAATCTCTCTCCTCGATGAACAAGTCGTTTTGTACCTTGCCCCCAAATGCATACCAGTGCCGCTGTCCCTTTGATGTCTTACTTTCTGAGCTACGGATTGCCTGCGTCATCAACAGCCCATGGCGTTCACTTTCTGCAGCGTGTGACCCATACCGCCTCGAAGACTGCACTGTGGAAGCGTGTGACGGTGACCGATGTCTGAGCTGAGAAACGGTAATAGATGCAATAGGTGGTACGGATGGTTCTCTGGTGCTATGTCGGGACGACAGAGAAGCTGGGGTAGGAGAGAGTTTGACACGTTTTTGCGGTCGCGTAGGAGCGGAAGGCTGTGAAACAGCAGAAACGGATTCTTGAAAATCAGGTGATGCCGACATGCGAGGCGAGGCAGATATGTGTTCTTCCTCATGCGCAACCTCCGCTTCTGGGCTACACGGCTCGAGTTGTAAGACAGCAATCTCAGGATTTGACATTGGTGTGACTGGTACAGATAAACTTTCTCGCTGTGGTGGCGGTGGAGTCGGTGAACGGTAAGGAGTTGGTGCCGGAGGCGACAGGGGTTGTTCAGAGAGGGTATGTGAAATTTGTTCAGCAATAGTTTCTGCTGGAGAAGTAATTTGGGTAGCAGGCTCCTCTAGACTTATCTGAGTCTTTCGCTGAACGGGTTGTTTGGGAGCAGGGGGGACACTTTGTTTTCTCTTCTGAGAAGGATTAGATTTTGGAGAGGATTTGTTAGCCTGATTGGGTAATCGCGCCCCCAGCTTGATTTTCAACTTAGACCGCTCACTGTCTTTCTGGACAGTCTCAATGAGAGGCGCAATGTCAGGGGGGGTAAGAGTTCCCTTTCCGACATGAGCCTGAGATTCTGTTTCTAGAGGGGGCTCCACAGCAATTTGGCCAGTCAGCCTTTTCGTCCTGTCAGGGGGCAAGAGAACGCGATAGCGCTCTTCGAGCGTATATGCAATCTTCAACATCTCTCTTCTGCGTCTTTCGCCTTCTGCATAATTTGGACCACCGTTGACTTGAGCGCCAAAAATGCTTCCTTCTTCGTCGTTGGATTCCGGGTCGTCCTGGTTTAGAGGCGCGGGAAAGAGGTCATCAGGAAGGGAAAGAAAAGCCAAGGCATCCATAGCGCGTAGCTGGTCGATGCGTTCCTTCAACTTGTACTGCTCATGTTTAAGCTTCTCTTTTTCCCTGAGTCGAATACGTTTTTCGAAAGTCTCATACTTTCGGTGTCGTTTCTCGTACGCAGCATCAGAAGTTTCAATAGGGCCCTATCGAAGAATCCTCAGGGGTTGCAATACAGTTTAGAGATGATAGAACTCACCTCCTCGGTAGTTCCAGCTTGGGACCTGGCCCTGAGGCGTCCAGCTTGAGTGTCGCCCATGCTCTTGAATTCCGGTGTTTCGATAGTCAACTGTTCTCTGTATGCTTTAAGAACATCTGGCCGTTCAAAATATCGTTCGTGTGCATGGATATTGACATGATAACCGCTTGATGATGTTGAAGCTAATACTGAGTTTGTTGTCAACAGAAATGGCGTTTCTGCCGGTATTAGGGGCTCGTTCTCAACTGTAGCAGCCCCTTCTTAGCCAAAAAGCCGCGAGCTGCGCGTCAACGACTTACATTTTCGTCGCTGTGTATCCAGAATCATCATGTCCGCATCACAATTTCCGACACCGGGACCACCGCGCCTAGAACGCGAAGGCAAGACACGCTTTTGGCGAGTTTGCTGTCCAGAAGCTGAAGAAGCGGAAGCATCCATGAAGAGCAGCTGTTTTGCTGTTCAACGCAGTGGTACTAATAGATGAACAGTCCAGACAGTGTTGTGGTAAATGAAGTTGACAAGAGTGGTTCAAATGATTCTCAAACTCTCCGACTTGATGACTTATTACTATTGTACAATGTGCATGTATATACTGTCCACTGTTCTCGTTAAAAATCGTAAATTCATAGGATTCCGAACATTCTCCAAGGCTGCTGTACAGATCATGAAATGAAAGTCCAACCTTTCTTAGGCATCCATCGCTTTGTTCGATACCTCCTTTTGGAGCACTAGCTCGAGAACGTAGTCTCTGTTCCTGCAAAGCCATAGATAATAGTATAGCTCGCATCGAATAAATATCTTACCAAGTGGACAACGCAAAAACAGGTATACTCTCCCGCTGATTTCAGCCAGTGTGCCGATCAAACTTATTGAATAGGTTCCTTGCTGGCATCAGTTACACACCGTGCTCTAACAATGGGCCGCGATTTGATACATATTCATGCTGAGAACTCGTTCACAATGAATGAAGTCTCTTCTGCGGTTCGCGTTCCGGAAGAGAAATTGCTTTCACCCAGGCGGGTAGAGCCTCGTTATGCTGAAAGTGAACCACAAGGAGCCTGGGAGCACGCTCAGGTGTAGAGGGCCGGGTTAAACAGGGATCATTGCAAGTGACGTTGAATGAATATCGTTGGAATCATTTATATTCTTTGCATTTGACATGATAACCAGTCGTAATCATCAAATTTGTTCTTGGGAAGAGAATACATACAACAATACTCTTATCGAACCTTAGGCGGAGACAATAGAGAGGGTGTAGTCTTGGGCATTGCTGCCACCTGTATAAACAGTGTATACTTTAGTGCCACTGGGAACCCCCGTGCTGGAGAACGCAGTAGATCCCCTATACGCGACGAGAAGGTTGCTACCCGATGTCGCCTAAATCATGGAGCATTAATACTAGTAGCAGATACGACTCAAGTGTATGAAAAATAGAGCTCACAGCGGAGAAGCTCGACGCAGTAACCCCACTACCGCAAGTAAACACACCACCGGATACACCGCAAGGACCCTTTGAAGACGTCATGGTGAAGCTGGAGGTAGTTCCTGAGAGGGTCATGGTTGCAAGGGTCTGAGTAGACCATGTTCCAAGA
>JAGGAR010024023.1:0-43971 GCA_017657315.1 Termitomyces sp. K1Ag
GTGATTGAGTTTGTAACGTGCGCAACACGTCCAATAGAGCTGAAAACTCTTGTTCAGTGAGATCAGGTGGTTCGATATAGGGTCCGGTGAGCAGCATGTCGTCTTTTAAGGTCGCCTTAGACCAGTACATAAGTACAGAGAGTGAGTTATATCACCCGTAACTACGTCATGTCACGTCATGCGATAATACTTAAACATAGGGAGACATGGCCGCACCGATAACAGCGCAAAAGCACTTGATATCAAAGTACCTACGTTAATTAGGCTTTAAGATTCGAAATGTAGAATTGTTGAGATTCTGGCATGTAAGTATGTGGAAGGAAGAGAGAGGTTGGTGTGACAAGTGTGATGCAGACGTGTGACACAACCACCTGTGTTTTGTTTTCGGGAATTCCCACACAGCTGACCATCGTATCCACCAACGAGCAGGGCTCATCGCTGTCCGCTGCTTGTATTTTCCCGTGCACTTACCAGCTGGATCGGCAAAAATAACAGATATATTCTGGAGATCGCGGCCGCATAGCTATCGTTTCCGGGTTTGAGCGGCCTAAAGTATGTGTTTCCAGCATATTATATTTCCGTCACTCAATAAAGCCTTATCAGGGTTACAATATTTCAATTTACCAACTGAACGGGTTCGGAAAACATGACCATGTAACCTCCAATTCTTGACAAGACTGAATCTTCTTCATTCAGGTCCCTGTATATACTAGTTTTCTCTGTTCACGTCCCATGGACAACCCCCAGCATTACCAGCCTCTTTCTCATGCGCTGAATCCTCCACAAGGCCATCAAGCTACCTATACCGGCATGTTCAATTCAAAGATAACGAACACACAAAGCTCTCACCGTGAAGAGGAAGAGGAGGAGGAGGAGGATGGTGACGACGAAGGCCTCGTCGAGGAACAACTGAGCCGGCGTGAGCCAGATACCCAAAGCAATCCATCTTCTCCACAACCAAAGACAACTGGGTGTGTACATCCTTTTATTCCAAATGGGGCGTCCGGTGAAGACACTTTGGGCTGATTCGTTGTTGGGCCCGCCAAAAGGACGGCCGACACGCATACGGTACAACAAGGACAGCAAGAAGACCTAAATTCACAGGCAGCAAAGCGTCGACCAGGTCGTCCCCGTGGTTCCAAAAACAGGAAACCCCGTACCAGTCAGACGACATCCAAACCAGAAGCTGCTTTTTACACCACGCCTGCTGCCGTAACGCCACCTCAACACCCTGATGTGAATGCACATAATCAACAATATTACGAGTTTCAGTGGCGCGTCTTGAATTTGTGCTCTGAATTCTACACAGCTGCAGAAGAGCTTGTAGTATGTCATTTAATAACTGGGGAACAAATATCATTTCTTACAAGACATTGTAGAAAGCAACCCAACCCTTGGCAATAGCCCAGTGCTATCAAATGGGTCCTGGAAGTAAGGTAGACCCACTGGTCATGCTCAACGAAGCAAAACGTATCTGTGACACACTGGTAAATTACAACTTGAGTTTAACATCTATAACACTCTCTAATTCAGAACACAAGCTCAGCAATCCATCACAACTAGTCGCCTCGCCACCCCCACCCATTTACCCCACCGCTCCAACAATCTATCAACCAATGCAGACGCAACCCGTCGCGTCGACCTCGACAGCAGCACGTCCAGCTGCATCTGCCAGTACGACAGCTACTTCCTCCGCCGTTATATCGAATCCAGCATCCTTTGTCATGCCCCTACCCACCACACAACCTACTTACCCGCAATACTCAATGTACGCACCTCCAGGCCAATATCCGACGACACCGTATTATCAGTATCCGTACGTTGCACCTGGGACTTATTATCCACAACCACAACCTCAGGTATCAACGTCTGCACAACCCCAACTGGCAGTTACTCAGACTCAGCCGGTACAGACACCTCAATCACAACCCGAGGCATCAACGAGCACCGGAATCACCGTTAGCTCGGCCAATGTCATTACGTCAGGCGCTGCTGCTGGAGGAAACCAGGGTGCATGGTCTGACGAGGAAACAGAGAGGTTGAAAAAGTTGGCAGAAGAAAGCAGGTCAGGGACGCAAACCGGAGAAATTGATTGGGATCGCGTTGTCGGACAGTGGGGTAACAGTCGAACAAGGTTTGCCTTCGTCAGTAACTACAGCACAAAATGATATCAACGCTGTTCTTCGCAGGCATCAGATCCTCATCAAAGCAACTTCGTTGGGCCTAAAAGAAAGTTCCTCAAGGGGAGTCAAGCGACGGCGCGACGAAGGCGCCAGCGATGCAGCGAGCCCCTCCGTCCCACCTACTCCTACCGTTACAAACACCGTCGTACCCACCACAACTACGACTACCACCCAACCTGTTGTCGCATCCAACCCGACCTCCACCTCACCCTCCCACAGCCAGACCGCATCGACTCCCGCAGCTTCGCCAGCCCTGCAAAATCAACAGCGCCCAGCGTCCAAACCCGCCTCGACCCTGCCTTGGCCCATGCCAACTGTGGCAGTGAATACACCTTCGCCCGTCATAGCAGCCACCACGACAGCGACGCAGGATCAGCAGCGCACGAGTTACTACCGTGCTCGACCAAGCCAGGACACCAACAAGTCGACGGCGACGGTGGCGACGCATCCGTATATGTACCAGCCGAACGGAAGTACAGGATCGTCGAGGCTTGGGAAGGAAAATGGGAAGTGAGACGTACCAAGGGATAAGGGAGGAGTTGTCTCTGTGTGCTTGTTTTCCTTGAGTATTATCTGTCTACTATATTGTGACAGCCTCGATTCATGGTTGATTGGAGTTCTGCTGCCCTCCCCTCAATGTTCTTTACTATTTTATCTGTTGTGTTTGTTTCCCTGAACACGGACGGACCCTGCCTGATCCATCACCCTCACTTGTCGTTTACCTCCTTTCCGTTTCCCTTTTCTCTTGAGCGCAGAACTCCTAGTATTTTGTACTTGCTGCTGTATGTCGTTGAGATGTGTGTATCGTGCGTTTGATGTCGTATATACCGGCTAACCTACGAGCTATTAGTATGTACAATAATGGACCGCCGTACCTCTTCGTGCTTGTTGTGATTTCTGTATTGCTATATCTTCTTTAATATCTAAACTTCTGATATTATGCAACGACGAAGAACGAGTGAAAGTCGATTCAACCTGTATCACACCATGGATCGAATCGAAACGAAAACATCGACTGCAAATTACCACATACAGTCCACAAGACAGGTTCCACCTGCTTAATATGAGACCCACGGTGTCTACTGCCCTTCTTGCCTTTGGAGTGAGTAGGAGCAGGATTCGCACTATTCCTGTCCCGCAGCCGTTCCTGTGAGAGCAGGTGGATCTGAGCGAGGAACGAGAGTGGGGGAAAGCTACAGCGGCCGCTGTGACGTCCTCGGGGGGCCACCATGATACCCGGCATCTCATGATTGCCACCGTTTGTGTTTACTGTCCTGGTCTTGTACTGCCTCCTTTTCACGAAAGGGATCTCACCCAGCTTGCACTCTGTTGCTTTGGAGGATAAAGCACAGAGTTCTTCCGATTCCAAAGAAGAGTCATCGGCTCCGAAGCTCTGCAGTGAGTAAGTAGTACTCTTGATCGACTTATCTTGAAGGGTGGCTGATTCGGGTGGATATCTGGAAGCTTTGGAAGGCACGAGCATAGCGAATGGAAAATTGAGTACTACTTGTAGACTTGGCTAGACCCATATTACTTTCAGGAAGCAGAGACTCGGAGGTGTGGGAATTTGTGTATCACACGTCTGCATCACATTTGTCACACCGACGCCACTTTCTCGCTCACCCTCCACGTAAGTGCTGACACGCCAGAATCTCAACAGTTCACATTTCAAATTACAAGATAGATATCCTGACGTCATTGGTGTGGTATGTACGTTTGTTCATCATTGCATGACATGTGACGTAGTAGCGGGTGGCGCAAATCACCCTTTCGCAGTCTAAGACGATATGCTGCTCATCGAACCTTCTACCGAACCGCCTGATCTCAAAGAAGAAGAATCTTTAGCAGTGTCAGACCTTGTGCACAAGCTCAGATTTCAATGGCCCCTGACACCGGATCTTGATGATATTTCGCTGAAGGTCTTACTCAACGCCGCTGTTAAAATCATCGACACGTACGTGTACACCGACGATGAAATCGAAGTCTACACTTCTCGCACGGGTAGACGCTTTCTCATAAAAGCTACCCCAGAAGAAAGTAAAAAAGCAAAATCTTACCTGAGGGCATTCACCCTTGTTCCTCGAGATATCCTATTTCCGACTTCACACGATGCCGAACAAAACCAACGAACATTTGTCAAGCAACTCTTCGACAAGCGAAATGGTTTATTCTATTGGTATCTGAGCTTGAGTGTCCTAATTGAAGATAGTGGGTGATGTTTTATTCCCCTACGCTGTGCAATTCTGACTGAATCGGCAACTTGCATAGCCCTCGCAGGCACCAAGACCCCTTCTGTCGGATCAGGTTCAACATCTATCCTTAGCAGTCCTGGCATCCCCACTGTCTGCAACACAACCTCACTCAGCGAAAGCGAGGAAAGCTCAAGCCAGTCACCTCACAGCACCGAGAAAAGCCCCCACCAGCGAGAAGGACGAGATATGTCTGTGCAAGAAGGTGTACGTATTTGCTTTCTCCTTGATTTCACAAAGGATGACTTACAGATTAATAATAAGGTGCTGGTTCGGGACCAGTGGTGTTGCAAAGTGTCGGGTATCCTCCACTACAAATGTTCCAACGTAGACATAGAACGACCCGGTATCCATCTTGAAGGAAGATGTATTGGTTATTTAGAAGTGGCTCATGGGATACCGTGCAACCTACGACCTGATGTAAGGACTTTGGTGCCAAATCAGTACATCCCTTTTACTGACTCATGTTTCTGCATAGTACTATTCACTGCTTTGTGATACATTTGGAGTCAATCTGCCATGCCCAGATGTTGCAGAAAATGCTCTCCTACTTTATCCTATAGTTCATCAAGCTTTTTCTGAATTTCTTGTTGGCTTTCTTCCTCGTGAATCCGACGGAAAAGTGGGTTTTTGACTAGCTTGGCATTCTCTGACTTGCTCATGACTATTTCATCTCAGTTAATATTTTGCATTCGACCTGGACGGGCAAGAGAAATTGCCATTGATCACATTGCCCCGATTCGTTCAAATGTCAATAGGCAACCGCTGCATTCGCTCGAAGGCCAGCCCCTCTTGCCTAGCAAGTATGGATGTAATGTTCCAGAGCCTAACCCTTTCTGGTTCAAGCTGCACTGGTTTATTGGTACTATTGCTTGGATGGCTGGCGGGCCAGACTCGCTTAGGGACATGGATGACATGGACTATGATGAAGTAAAAACTTACCATCAGGTCGATGATCGGTCTCTCTCTTTCCTTAATGCAAGACTTTCTGCCGTGTGATGTATGATAACAGTCCCATCCCAGCCAGGATATCTGTTGTTTAGACCTGCCGTTATTCAAACACTTCAACCAGTTGACGTCGTGACAGTTGCAAACCGTATGAGCTTGAGGAGATGAGCATAAACATGTATTTACAATCACCATTGCCATTAATATTGACTGGCGCCGTGGCACTGTCCTTGATGTCTTCAAATTCCATGCAGACGGCTCTTTTCTCCTTGGACTCCTTCAGGAGATCCCAAGACGCTTTAGTACTCCATCATAAAGGTTGCCATTCAAGTTGCGCGTCTTCATCTTCTCGGAACCACTCAGGTGAGCTGAGAAGACATCACATAGTGCTCAGAAGGGTTGTCCCCATTGACACCGAAACCTGCAGAGGTGGCATGCGGTACTACGAGTCATCAGATTGGATGGAGCCAGACGTGTCCTCTGAAGCTCATCTCTGAAACGACTCGAGGCCTAGGGGTGAATGACATTTCTTTCCTACGAACGATGTCAAAGTATACACGTACGTAGGAGAGAATATGAGCAACAAAAATTACAGATACAGATACGCGATAGCAACGCGTACTTTGAGGTAGGTCTAAATAAAGAAGAAAAGATGAAGGAACATAACGAAACCATGGCCAAAGATCAAAAAAGCAAACACCCAAAAATATATATATCACACCCCCGACGACCTCTTCTTCACGTGGAACTGAGCTCCCTTGGGCATCAATAGGTCAAGATTTGTCTCTAGCCTCTCGACAACATCCCTCTCCTCAAACCCAAGCCTCCTTCCCCCAAGCCTCCTTGGAGCCTGTCCCGACCCCAACTCCGACCCTGACCCCAATCCCGAACCCGAACCCAACCCCTCATCCTTCGCCCCAGGAGTCCACATCCCATTCAACAACCGCCCAGTCCCCCGAAGTCTAACCTTCGACACCTCCAACTCGGGCTTAGGGACCGGCGAAGCAGGAGCCGGAGGTGTGAGTATACTCCTCGTATGTATAAGCTCGGGCGTCGTGGCGAACTTTCGACGCTGGAGCGGGTTGGACTTGGGGGGAGGCGTTGATGGTGTTTCGGGTGTGTTTTTGGGATTCAGAGTGGAAGTGGAAGTGCGGGTTTTCACTGATTTGAGTGGTGGAGCTTGCAGGATGGCTGCGAGCAGCTCGGAGGGGAGAGGTGGGGCTCCTGGACGGGGACGCCGAAGCGAGGTGGGGAGAGGTAGTTCGGGTGGTTCGGGGGTGGGTGTAGTTCTCTCGCTCACGGGCCTGAGCGGCGGGGCTTGGCGAATGGCCGCAAGGAGGTCGAACGGCAGGGCTGGGGCCTCAGGAGATGGAGTTGAGGACCCAGATTTCTTGGATCGCCATGGAGGGGGAGGCCGTGATAAAAGCGGGGGTGGTGGAGGCGGTGGAGGGGGGGGAGGTGGAGGCGGTGGTAGTGGTGGAGACTCGGCGGGTGTTGGGGAGACCGTCGCGTTAGGTATTACCGATTGTTCCGGCTGTGCGAGTACCTTCTCGCACGCCTCCACCACACATACCCCTTGTCCTCCATCCTCTTCAGTTTCAAAAGCGCTCGAGGCCTGCTCGCCAGTCCAGTCCGCCTCCTGACCAACACAAACCTCCTCCTTCTCGACGTCATCAACCCCAACACCGTCAGCCTCCTTCGCCTCCGGACCAAGAACACAATGCACACACGTCCACACAGCCGATTCCCTGTCCGCATCGAACAGGACGTCCAACCCCGCATCCCTCGCGATGGGTTCCTGTGCACTACCGCACTCGACTTCAACGTCCCGTAGTGCCGCAAGTTGGTCCTCCAGCACCAGTGTGGACATTCCGACGGCGTCGACATCCTCTAAGGAAAGGATGGAGGAGATGGGTCCTAGTACCGAATCGGAGGCGCACGGCTGCGGTTGTTCGCTTTTCGTGTCCATATCATAACAATCTACTTGTGACCGCTCGTCTTCGTGGTGGCTGACGTGATCGTCGAGCACAATGGACCCCTCGTCCTCTGCAGCGATAGTGAACACGTTAGACTATACCTCAACGCATATACACAGGGACATACCTAGTATTGCGTTCTCCTCAGCTTTCTCGTCTTCACAAACAACTTCTGTGTTCTTCTCCTCTGTAGTGGGGACATTAGTCTCAATCTCCATACATATCCACGGGAAGGTGACATACCCGGGACTGCTTTCTCGTCGTCGCCGTCACTCTCGCTACCTTCCTCGGTTTCTCCTGCTGCAACAGACACGTTAGACCCAACGTCGAAGCGCATACCATTCTCTGCTTCTTCCTCATCATCGCCACTACTGCTGCCTCCGTAATTCTCGTCTAGCGGACAAGTCAGATCCAACCCCAAGACGTATACACCGAGTGGGAAACATACCAAAGGTTTCTTCCTCTTCTGCGTCTTTCTCGTCGTCGTCGTCACTACATCCATCTATCATGGACGCGTTAAAGTCCACCTCAACGCTCCCTGAGATCTCTTGCTCCTCTCCCTCATTCTCGTCGTCCTCACAACCACTCTCTTCGCAATCATCACCTGTAACGGGCACGTCAACTTCCATCTCAACAAATACACGGTGACAAAAACATACCCGTCTCCTTTGCTATCTCGCTGCCTTCATCACCACCTCCCCCAACACCGACTTCGTTCTCTTCCTCTATAACAAACACATCAACTTCAGCCTCGACACGCATACACGGACACAGAAACGTACTAAGCTCCGTAGACGACTCCTCTTCCTCGTCATCAGCATCAGGTCGGACGACCGTCGCATCCGCCCCCTCTGTGTCTTCAGCTTGAGTTTCAGTTGGCTGACACTCCTCTTCATCGGCTATAGCGCGGATAGATAAGACGTCACATCGACGCATATACACGCAGATAGCAACGTACCAGTGTCCCATGCGCCAACACTAGGCTCGACGTCCGTCGCGTCTACGTTCGCGACTTCAGGTTCATGTCTGATCGGGATTGGTCCTTCGTCATCTATAGCAGATGGCAGAACCTGTTAGTTCACAACTCGACGCGTATATGCGTGAACACGCGAACAAAAACGTACCAGCGTCAGAAACACTGTCACCGCTACCAGACTCGTCAGCCTCCTTCGTGTCATCGTTTTCGGCTTCTTCAAGTTCGTTCTCGTTCTCTTGCGCTATAATAAAACTCTTTAGATCCCACTCCAACGCGTAAACACGTGGACAAAAACGTACCAGCGTCACAAGGCTCGACGTCCGTCGCGTCCACCTTCTCGGCTTCGGCTGGTGGACGGCTGTCTTCTTCGTCAACTGTAGCAGGCCCTTTAGATCCCACTTTGACGCGTATACACACGAACAGAAACGTACCAGCGTTAGAAACACCAGTACCAGACTCGTCAACTTCAGTCTCTTGCGCTGTAATAAATCCATGAGATCCCCACTCTGACGCGTATGCACGCAGACCGAAACGTACCAGCATCAGAAGCATCAGTGCTAGATTCGGACACGGTCGTGTCGATTTCCTCCGCGATTTGAGCTTCGTCTTCGGTTCGTTCTTCAACTTCTTGCCCTGTAGCGAACCCGTTAGATCCCAACTCGGCGTGAACGAATGGCAACGAGAACGTACCAAGCACCACGGGCACATTCACCTGAACATCATCAAATTCAGGCTCAACCTCCTTCGTCGTCTTCGTCGCGTGCTTGCCAAGCATCTCAGCTGGCATCAGAGACTCCTCGCACATCGGTCCCGGGCCCTCCCAGAACAGAGCTCTCCGCTCCGCGACCAACGCCGCCGCTTTCACTCTTAGCGTGCGGATCTCAGCTTCGTACGCGTCCCATTGGAGCCGGCGCGCTTGTAGGCCTAGTTGGCGTTGAGCGGGGGAGATGTTGAGGGAGCCCCAGGTGTGCGGGGGTGCGTGGAACCAGAAGGTGGGCGGTGGGTGTGGGAAGGGAGTTGGGGAGGGTATCGGGGTCGAAGGGGGTGGGTTGAGGAGAGTGGGTGTAGGTGATGGGGTGGAGATCGGGGTGGGGGAAGGATTGACGAGGGTGGGTGTCGGGGATGGGGATGGGGAGGGCGGCGGACAAAGTGTGCGGCTGCCACTTACCCCGAATGGTGCGAAGAGGGTGGGAGTCTCAGTGGATGGCTGGGGATGTCGGGTCGGTTGGCGGCTGGGTGTGGTGAGGTTCCATTGACTCTGAGGCGCGGCGGCTGACTTGGAAGGGGCTGACACTGGCTCTGTTGTAGCACAGGCGTCGTGATAGATCTTGAGAGGCCTACGGCACACGGCATCAAGCTTTGCGAGAGGGTCCTGCGGGACGACGCATTCTTCGAGTACGTCGAAACCCGGCTCGCAGTACTTTCGGCCGGGATCAAGGGGGGCGGACAAGACTGTTGTAGGAGAATTAGACAAATGGCACAAGTGACTCTAGATCTGAGAACGCTTACGGGTCTGTCCATACGCCTTGGTATCCTTGATGTGTACCGAAAGTGCTACGAAAGCTTCGAAGATGGTCGAACCAGGTTCCATCATTGACGGGGTGCCAGAACGCGGTTTCCACGTCAGAACGACGAAGGATCGTGGTGTATTGGTTCCTTTGGGAGTAATCCAGTGCTTGTAGGGGGTGAGAGCGGAGATGCAGGGCTGGACCAGCTCAGAGGGGACTTGGTGGACGGGCTGGTTAGGCCCACGAGCAAAGAGGGTGAATTGTTTCTTGAGTGTGATACTAGGGAACATGGTAGCTAGAAAGAGAGAGGAGATGGTCAGCCTCGAGCTGAGGCTCTGGCTTTTGAATGTCGTTGCGGCGGTCCATCAGTCGAAACTCTAATCGCGTCGTGGTGGTGCGCAGGAAAGGAGACGCGTTTGTTTGGCTTAGCGGGTTGATGCACATCAACATCGAATGAGCTCATCGACGGACGACAGTTACTTACGGCGATTAGCCTCGTCGCGTCGAATCATCGCGTCGTGGTGAATTTCAAAGCATCCTACATAGAGCGCTCATCCGTTCGTGCAAGGGAGGTTTACGCGCTTTGCGCCTGTATCAACATCAGGTCAGAAGAGACGTGTCGGGGGCATAGCTCAGTTGGGAGAGCAGCAGACTGAAGTTGTTTGAGTTCTTCTGAAGGTCCCGCGTTCAATCCGCGGTGCCCCCATTATGAAAAATTCCAAGTTGTCTACTTTTTAATCAAAAAAACTTCACTTGTTATAAATCATCCTATAGCTAGCCTCTCCTAGCAACAACCACCCAAGCCACCATCCCGACCACCAACCCAACCCCCACAAACCCAATCGCAGCCCACATACACCTCTTCCCCCACCTCCACTCCACCTCCCACCTCCTCATCAACCTCTCCACCTCCCTCTCCGCCTCTGCCTTCTCCCCCGCAGGCAGACTCCACATCCGGAATGGATCTAACCGTCCACCGGGTCTCCGCTCGTGCTCTGTGTGTGGGAGCCGCAGAGTGAAGGTGCCTATTATCCAGAATATTGGGCAGACTGTGTGATGGTTGAGTGGGAATTATGAGAGGAGAGGAGAAGACGCGGGACGTACGGAATCCGAGGAAGAATAGGTACATGGGTAATGTGCGCGGTTCGTGTTCGTGTTCGTGTTCGTGTTCGCCGTCATGTTCGCCGTCATATTTTTCATCTCGACCTCCTCGACCTCGAGCGAAGTACGACGGCGGCTCTGCATAAGGCGGTGGTCCAGTCTCGTTACACGATATCCGTCTCGAGCTCGAGCCCGGCTTTGACTTCGCGTTCACGAACCCAACATCCTCCTTCCCCACCGCCTTCTCAGGTCTCGCGATATATACTTTTTTCTCATCCAAAGTACCGTGACGCGATCTTGAAGTCGTACATGTCGTCGATTCGATCTCGATCTCGATCTCGGAAAACGTTGACGCGTCTGGATCGCGGAGGGTTCTTGTAGTCGTGGTATTCGTGTCGGACAGGGGTTTGGATGGGGAGTTCGAGGACGACGACGAGGAAGAGGAAGAGGAAGAGGACGCGAGGTTCGTATGGACATGTGAAGGGAGGACCCATCCCTCATCTGACGGTGATCGTGATCGTCCAAGCGGCATTATGATTTTGTCGGGGGACATGTATAATTATTCTTCCCATGCATCCTACTTATGTACGTACGTACATACACATATAGCTGTGCCGCGGCCGGTGATCATGGCACCACTGGCAGGCAGTTTTGAAATTTCCTTTCTAAATGATAATCGTGCACCGCCGCACTGTGCGTCATTCATCCATATGCATACTTTTTATGTACATACATTCATGTGTATGTATATCCGAGTCGAAATGATAATCCACCGCTACGGATCATGTCATTGTTCTCACCAAGCCCTCTCCTCGCCTGCTCTCGCATCGCATCGCATCCTATCATACCGCATCGCCTTTCCTAAGCCTTCCCCATAGATCTCATCACCGCAGGATACTACTCAAACTCCCGAGTGTCCCGTGCGCAGCATAGGCTTATCTCCGAGAGCCACTCGCGATCGTGCTCCATGCTCCGTGAAGCGCATGAGCAACAGGGTTATCCTTGAGTTGCCGCAGCCGTTCCGTTTCGGACACTCGTCGCTCGACGCTCACTGGCAACTGCTCTCCGACCCCACACTACACAGCCTCGGATGGGTATCGCCACCCCCACATCGACTCGACCCTTAATCCAATGCACAGACCAACTCCTGTGCACTCGACCTAAGCGCTAGCTTAAACTTATTCGCGCCGCGCAGCCGTGACCTTTGATACACGATTACGCGCGCGCGCGTCCCAAACCGTGTCATTTCCACGTAAGGTAAGTATGTAAAGGAGGATAAGACTATTATTCGGAACGCCGCGATAAACGTACATGGAACTTTCCCTAACATACTTACATATGCACACCGAATTTTTTTTTCTCTTTCATTTTCATTTGAGGCTTTCTCGTCACTGGCGCTGGGAAGTGGCGTTAATGGAACTGCAACGTGTTCCGATTCGGGGGGGTTGAGCGCTGGTGGCATCATCATCATGTCAGTTTATAAAAAGGCTTAGATTCTAAGGACAGCCTGAGAAGGTGAGTACTTACTAGTTCACTTCGACAGATTCTGCTATTGATTGACTTTTCGACAGGATTCAGAATTTGAATAACAGTGAATCCTGTATGTACGCTCACGGCGTACCACAGCACGAGAGGGAAAACAAAGCTTACAGCTTACATCTTACATCTTAAAAACACAAGTCAAACAACTCAAACCGAGCAACTGAAAACTTTTTGCGAAGTATAACACATGGCGTTTTCTGCCGGTGGCGCCGGGACAATGTGCATGCCGTCCATATGATGCAGAATGCATCAACTTGAAGTTCATTTAACATTCCGAGTCTGACAATGACAATGACATCGACATCGCATCGTCATCGCTTCCTGGACAAATGTTTCTCCCAGCGGCACGACACGCGCACATAGTCTATTCGCTTCAACTTCGACTTATGATCATGAGTGGGCGATGTCCGAGTCCGCATGGGGGCCACGAGGTGCGTAGGACGCGTTGATCTGGGCGTCTATTGAATTGAGTGGTGAGTGTTGACATCATGATCATGATTTTAGGTGACAGGATGTATTCGCTTAGACGCTGGCACTATCCAACTCGAACCGGACACAAAATGCAGTGGTTTTTCGGATTGCGGCCGACGGCTTGAGCGAGTACATACTCGTCTACGAACAATCGTCGAACGTTGAACGTTGAGCATGTACCAAGTATGTAAACACCGGTGGCGCCGAGATGAGATTCATTCCATCTTCCTGTCTCTCAAATGGCAAGAAAACTTCACACCACGCAGACCAATCAAAGTTCAGTAAGGAAATTGTTCTCATAATGTTTCTCAATAGGATCATTTCCTCCAGGACTCAGAAGACTCAGGCTCAGAGTCACGTTCGAAGGGCATTTCTTTGAGTCGCAATGCTATTCTCATTTGGTGGCCGAGTTGCTACTGCCACCATTCTCGTGCCTAGCAGTAGAAAGTTATACATGGAATTGGAAACAGTAATGAACACTTGTGATACGCACTTTGGTTCTTCCTTCATAATGGTCCAATACGTGACGCCTTGGGTGCGGCCTTTGTAATCTTCTTTTGTGGCCTCCCGAAGAAGAGCGGCAAAAGCTTCCTCATCGCGTCTCAGTTCCTCGGCCCAAGGAGACTCAGGCTGATTGGCTCCATTGTAGATAGCTCGAGCATCTGATGACTTAGAGATGTCTGAAGACAGACCACATATTGGTCAAAGTAAGTGGCCAGCAAGAAAGAGGCTTACTTTGCATGGCAGCAAAGAAATGGAACTGTGAAACTGGATGTATGAAAGGTTCGAATAATGGCTTTATGAGTGCTACTGGAGATTAATGTGAGATACATACTGTCACAGGGTCAGCGAGAAGCAACCGTACATAGACAACCGGGACGGCGCCACTCGGTGAACCTCTCTTGGTCACGGTCATCTTCCAGACTGCCGGTGGCGCCGGGACAATGTGCATGCCGTACATGTACAAGGCCGTGCATATGCAAAACTATGCAAAATGTCTTTCCATACTTCAAGTTCATTAACATTCTGAGTCGGCGTCTGATAATGACAATAGCATCGCATCGTCGTCGGACAAATGTCTCTCCCAGCGGCACGGCATGCGTACATAGTCTATTCGCTTCAACTTCGACTTATGATCATGAGTGGGCGCTGTCCAAGTCCGCATGGCGACCACGAGGTGCGTAGGACGCTTTTATCTGGGCGTCTATTGAATTTCGGGGTACCGGTGTTGACATCGTGATCATGATTTTAGGCTATGTACGTATGACAGGTCACAGGATATATACAGGTGGCTTAGATGCCGGCATTTAGTGTCCAAACCCTTTAACCGGACACAAAATGCAGTGGCTTTTCGGATTGCGGCCGACGAGCGAGTACTCGTCCACGATCAACGTTGAGCGCATGTGCCAAGTACAAGTATGTAAACGCCGGTGGCGCCCGGGCCGAGATCGATGAGACGCCCACTGGCAAGTATTTTTCCTTTCCATCTTCCCGTCTCTCAAATGGCAAAGAACAACTTCTCACCACTTTGCACTACTCGCTTCAGCTCGGAAGCGTTCTCATGGCGTCTACATACCTCGTGAAACGCATATCGGTCATTTTTCGTCATTGCGAAGACCGGCTTGGACATCTTGACGCCACTCGCACACGTCGCATCGTGGAATACCGCATAAATAAATGATTACCGACTCCTCATCCCACCTATTCACATCATACCCCTCCTCAAACCTCATCTCATACCTCTGCATCAACAAACACACCAACATCCTCATCTCCATCCACGCCAGATTCTTGCCTACACAGTTCGACGGGCCCACTGAGAAGGGTATGAACGCCGCTTGGTTCGTGATAGTCGACGAGGGGTCTTTGAAGATCCCTGGTTCAAGGAGGGATTGTTGTTCCTCGGACAGCCAGCGTTCAGGGAGGAATGCGTTGGGGAGCGGGGAGAAGTACCGGGGGTCGCGGTGTAGGCTGAAGGACGGGACGAAGGTGCTCGTGCCCTCGGGGACGTAGCTGGGTTGGGGATGGTTAGAGGAAGAGGTCGGGTGTAAAGGCATGGGGACTCACTAGGGCCCGATGGCCTTTCCGGTATCAGCGTATCGCTGGCTTCCGCTCAGGACGGGTGGGTAGAGGCGGAGGCTCTCGTTCCTGCCCAGGACGAATCAGTGAATAAATAGGAGTCAGATTTCTGGGAACGTACAATGCGGCGGTGAGGTACGGAAGGTGCGCTTGTTTCGCGTAATTCATCACATTGTCTCCTAACGTGTCGATCTCGGTTTGCAGGCGCTTGTAGGTCTTCGGGTTGGCCAGGAGGAAATAGATGAGATTCGTGATTGCGCTCGAGGTCGTGTCTGCTCCGGCGATGATTGCAAGGCCGCCTATGATGTCATCATGAGTCTATTGTGGTTTGGAACGTGCATGATGGCGCACCATCGCTGACGACTTCAACCACTGTCGGAGGAGTTGACGAGATTCCCTCTTCGTCGATCTACAGATTTTCAATAATGGCTGTTAGTGGGTTTGGAAAGACGCGCACGAGGTGGTGGAAGAGATCCTTGTGTGTCGAACCGCGCTTCTTGCGTGCGATTGCGCACTTTTTCGCGTGTTCTCTGAAGGCTTTGAGGTCTTTCGCCAAGTTAGGGAATTGCAAGAAGAGGGCTCCTAGCCATGGTACGTGGCTCATGAAGATGGCGTTTCTGTGGGTCATCAGTCATTTTCATAGTTTATCATTTGATGATGGCCATGTCCTTACTTTTGCCCGGCTTCCAGAAGGTGCCAGAGTCCGTCGACATCTCCCTCCTGCATCATTTCTGTACCTCCGCCGAAACTGATGCGATCATTCAGACCGTCGAAGCAGTACGCGACCAGTAAAAAGACTTACGCCAAGTCATTCATGAAATCGTATCTGTAGCCCTGTGAATTCCAGACTGCGGACGTCACTGGTTATTTTTCGCGTGTATTGGACAGGACAGAGGTAGCTCACATGGGCCTTTTGGTAAACCCTGTGGTCCCATCATTGGCACTATGGCGCCCACATCGCGGATCGACAGTTCATTCGGACCTGCGTAACAGACAACATTATTCGGGTCCAGACCGGGGACGAGGTGACGGATCAACGTATGCGCGTAGGGGATCATGGTACCGCTAACGTAACTTACCAACGCGAACAACGTCTCCGTACTGTTCGTGCAGTTGGAGATAGTAGGTATGTTGCTTCCCACCTAGCGAGAGGAATGCCATATACATCTTAGAGACGCGACATAGGAGCGGACCAGGGTATTTCGCGAGCGGATGGAAAGGAGATAGGCGATAAAGCACGATTGAGGTGTTTAGTGTGGCCCAGAACGTGGTGAACGTAGTGAACGCGGCGCTTAGAACTGAAGTGGAGTGGCGCGCAACGAGGGCTGTGAGAAGAGTTGGGGTACCCAGGAGAAGGGCGGCGAGGTGTACGGGATTGTGAGTTTCTGTTCGCTTGAAAATCAGATGAGTGAGCTACAACGGAATGCATTGGGTCAATTAGGTCGATGTTGAAGCGAGTGTCAGCGTTGCTTACAACGGAGGCTGCGATGATGGAGAGCATCGTATCTTGGGAGGACAGAGATGCGAAGTGAATTGGACACAGAGAGGATTGGTTGTCTTATAATGGGGGGCACTGCTGCTAGAAGGAGTTACACTGAGGTCTGACAACTGGAGGCGAGAAGAGTTCTATATATGTGTATATATATACCCGACTTTATAAGGCCTGATTCTTTTTCGTTTCTGGGTTCGGGGCGGAGTCCTCAGATACGTTCTCTCTCATCGTTGCAAGAGGGCGACACGCTAGGTAGCAGAAATTCAGATTATAATAAAGTACCGGTGCCGATCATTGAGGCGCCTGAGGCCTGAGGACTTGTCACAGGTTCCTTGACAGTTGGATCAACGGTGGCACTCCGTTCAAACACGAGGGCGCCCTAAAATATACTTATCTCGTGGAGTACATACACGGGTCCTCTCATCGCGCTACACAATGATGCATCAAGCTTCTTACTGGGTAGGACTTTTCTAGTTGATCACCGCTTCCAAACAACTTGTGACCGCAAATCAAAATCTCAGAAGCCAGTCTATGATACAAACCACGCGACAGTGTGGGTCTCAGAAGCAGCTGTTTGATAGATGTTCACCTAAGTATTTCCGCCTTAAAGCAATACTGGTGCGCAGCGTTCGATGGATTTTTCTCGCCTCCTTACGATCATGTAAGTTCAAGTAACCGAGACCCACCTAGGTCTTATGCCGCGATCAGAGCCACATGAAAGAAAAGAAGTGCACCATATAGAAAATAGAATATCGTAAAAATTCATCTGACTTGCCCGGCGGCTTCTTAGCACCACTGTGATATGAGTGGCTGTGAAAGAGTTTCATTCCAGGTCATGTAAATACATGCATATGCGTGATGAGTCAGTGGTATAATGAGCACAAGCCGCGATTGCAAAGGACGGCTTGTAGTGTAGATTAGTTAGATCATTAAATATACGGGTTCCACGCAGTCATCGTCTATTGTTTCTTTGCCTTGTCAAGCGCTTGAACCTCGAGTAAGGGGTCCAAAGATGATTCAGGCTGCCGATATGAGTTACCGAAACGGTCTGCCCATGTGAAGTACTGTATAGTTCAGGTTAGACGGTCAAGGTTTTCTTTATAAAGACGGTGACGTACCTGGCCATAGTTTACGGTAAAGTATATGTGGTGTAGAGTATGGTGTGCGGGGCCGTTGATAACCTTCTCCAATGCGTGACCGGTGATCATATCGGAGTCATGGATCTTCCATATAGTCAATCAGCAGGCACATTGAGTAGATGACGGAAACGTACGAATATACTCCAGAAGTTAACCAGGACGAAGAGCACAAGGTACAAGATTCGATGGAGAGGAAAGAGGAAGATGAAAAGGTGGTACGGCACGGATTGCAGGTAGCCATCCACGGGGTGGAAAGCGTGAGAAGCGAATGGCGTAGGAACTGCGAAGTTCCATTTAGTAGCAACTCAGATAAAGAATAAGAAAACATACTGATCCATTTGTGATGCGGCTTATGCAACGTCTTATAGAATATGGGTAGATGAAGCCATCGGTGGACCCAATAAATGCAATAATCCGTGAAAAGCAGGAATCTGGATTACGCTATCAGTCACTGCGCAAAAAATTAGAAATGAAGATAACCCACAGTGGCACTGACGCAACAAGATAGAAGTAGCCATACGTGTCCAGCCCGTCATACAGTTTCGAGTAACCCATCACCTCTGCCTGGAAC
The DNA here is from genome assembly GCA_017657315.1 of Termitomyces sp. K1Ag. Taxonomy (NCBI): domain Eukaryota; kingdom Fungi; phylum Basidiomycota; class Agaricomycetes; order Agaricales; family Lyophyllaceae; genus Termitomyces; species Termitomyces sp. K1Ag. The sequence continues at coordinate 18,236 of JAGGAR010024023.1, forward strand.
CACGGAAGTGTCAATAGCATCATTGTAGGGAATGCGCGTAAGCTGCATTGAATTTCAAGTTTGATCTGGTTCTTCAAGAACCTGGGATGACGCATCATGTCGTGGTTGAATATAAAGGCGTACGAGAGCCAGGCGAAGAGGAAATATAGAACGTGAATGCCGATGAGGGTTATTGTACATAGTGAGACGAGCTGCCGTGGAACGTAGTCCCTGGGCCACGCGGAAACTTGTGGCATTGAACTGGAAGAGGCAGCCGTCGAGAATAGCGACGCAAGGTCATCCGCGGGTATAGGTGGATGTGGCAAGTGCATTACTATCTGTGACCACGCAGATGCAGCATTTCCGATTGGAATTGCGAGTGTGCTATTGAGTGAAGATTGGTACGAGCTGGCGAAGGCGGACAACGGGACGACCTTGGCCCAAAGTTTGTCGAGAATAAGCTCATCTGCAACGTGAAGCACGAGATCCATGGCTATAATGAGTTCGCAGCCGGGGATGGAGGTTGCGCGCTCGGGCTAGCGCTTTTCTGGCGTAAGGGATGATGGCGAGAGAGAAATGACTTTCCATCATAATCGCTTTTTATGTTTCCTACTTGAACTTCAGGATCAGGCCACTTGGCAATTTTTTGACACACGTGATAGAGTTGCGATTAGATAACTCACTGCCAGTTGGTCCAGTGCTGGAGCTCGCCGTTCGAGATCATCACCTTTTCAGTCTCGACATACTAGACATGTTCGGTAAGAATTCCTATAACATCTGGAATCGAACTATCCGAGCCAGTACACACGAGTACAGAAAAAGGTCTGACATTTGCCTAATTTGGTATGCCGTTTCATTTGTCCTAAATGTTACCCCGCCCACACACCTAAAACAGAATGTGCCCGTTTGGTTCAATATTGCGAAGAACCTTCAAGACGAGTAGGTTCGAATCTATCGTTGTATCAACTTTTCGTCAGCAATGCTTTCTAGAGATGAACTAGAGTTCAAAGATAGCATGAAGTCAAGTCATTTTTGTAGACATCGATTAATCTCATCACTTGGAATTGTCCCCCAGCCAAACGGTCCAAACCCTCCTTCCTATGTAATAGCGCGGCTTTCTAAGGCACCTTCCTATGTATGGAACAGCCAGTCATACCACAAGAGGCTCCTTTATTCAATACGTAGACCTCATATCGCATCGATTGACAGTGATAATCAGCACAACCACAAGCATATTATGAGAGGACAATATGTTTCAATGACATTTACACCACTTTTTTCAATGCTTGGAGACGCAACGCAATAGAGGACTTCGTTTGAACTTCGTTCCCTTGACAAGGCCACTCATATCGTACCTCGACATCAAAACAAATGATATGCGTGCTTCAGCCGAGACTTGAGTTGACATACGGGAACCCCTGGACCCTCGCGATCACAGAACCTGGGCCTGGTCCAGAATTAGAGAATTCCTTGAGGATTTGAATCTTTCGACTTCTAGTATACCCGTTGGATTTGGCCCAGCCGCCAAACCGGAATTCAGAGCCATCCTGGATCCGACTTGAGACGTCTCACTGCTTCGCAGTACACGGAGAGAATGGGGGAAGGAGTGGCCGAGAGAGGCTACATAAGAAATGCCACCAACATGTCACTAGCCACGGGGAACTAAATTGTGTGAACCCGGATCCGGTAAGAATGATATTGTCTAATTCGAGCTTCCAATAGGCGCAGAGCTTATTGTACATAGGAGTGAATTATAGCACAACTTCCGAGCACAGAGATTCTCCGAGGACGCCACCTCGTATATAAGCTTTGGGCTTGTCAGCCCCGCGATCGTAAGTAAGGACTCGAGGTAAAAGGACGGAAATTTGACAAAGCCAGCGTCTACGATTTGGCGAGGTGTACAGTATGAGATCTCCATTCAGACCACAAAAGACCGTTTCCTTTGGGCAAACATCGAGAGAGAATAACTTGGAGGGATGGTTTCCGAGTCAGATTCAGAGCGATAACGGTGAAGAGCGACCATCACAGGGCCATCCACGAGCTAAAGACCTTGGCGCCTCGACGAACGTACTAAAATACGTCAATTTGAGACAACTAGATATCTCACGCAGCGTGTAACCAGAAAAATCGTTGTTCCCAACGATGGGAGGTGGTGGGAAGAAGACGTCAAGAAATAACAATCTATTTGTGGTGGAGGTTGAAATTGTACTTTCTACCTTCGCTTGGCTTATCATCCTCTTCACGACAACTCTTGGCCGTCTAGTGTCGACGCCTTCGAAAAATCACCTGGAACTCTGTAAATTATCATGAGGAACATCACCATTTGTCTCATTACACGCCCAGCACTCTAGAAAAGCATTACATGCTCAGAAATACCACGATTCCCGTATGATCCCCGCCCTTTCAATCGCATTGAGTATGATTGGACCGCCTCTCGTCCTGACGCTCCAAAAACATTTCAAACGCAGAAGCTCACCCACAGTCTCGCAGAATTCTCTCATACCTAAGAGAGTGTCTTTTAGACTGCTGGTGTTGTTTCTTTGACGCCCCTCAACTCTGTGTTTTCCCCTCACAGTAGACTGGACTAGAAATCATGCTTGCGTTCCGCACCTTCTTCGCTCTCGCCGCGGCAGCCGTTGCTGTCGCCAACCCTCTTAGGCCGCGGCAGACGACCAATACCAATGCTGCTATCAACGATATTGTCAGCAACCTTGACGGGACCGTTCATGTCGTCATGCCTGATATCTGTAAGTCAGACCTTTTACTCGGTCTTATCTATTATACTGCACCTCTTTTCTGTCTCCGTAAACCCCAAATGCCTACTTCATGCTGATGCGGGCAAACCCGATCTCATCTAGTGCTGTTACAAGCCAACCACACCGCCGACGACGGTACTGTCGGCACTCAGGTCAACACTCTTATCACTGCGTTTAACACTGCAGAGAGCGACCTCGCTGCCACTCCTGTCAGCAGTGGTTCGACTACCGTCCTTCCCACCAACGACGATATTAGCATCCTCTTCGCCGATGTCATGTCGTAAGTCTCAATTTACTCCTTCACTCATGTTCTAGATGTGTATAAACGGTCGTATAGGATTCTAGCATCAGGCCTCTCTGGCTTGTCTAATGCCACTGTCCCATCGTTCACGAGTTCTGTTAGCCGTCTCGACCCCTCGGTTGCCGCTGCTATCAACCAGTTCAATATCACGCTCCCTGGATCCGTGAAACTTGTTCATACCATGTCCGTCATTCGCTGCTTCATCGGGACCTTTTTTGCTCATTAACTTTTCTATGTAGGATGTTAGATGCCCAGCAGTTCTTGGTGGAAGAGGGCGCTTTCCCGCAAACCGTTGCCGCACTCGGATTCTAAACGCAAAGATGATCGAAGGTCTCAATCATGGTTATATAAATAAATCTCTATGCAGTAAATATTCGTGTTGTGAAATCAGTTGTTCAGATTTGTGTGATTTATTGGTATCACCATCGAAAGAAACGGTGTACGTACTACATATACTTGGTCAAGATGATTTTGGGCCCAAAAAGCAGAGAATGTCAATAATTGAAAATATTGTCAATATCATTCTGTAATTTAGAATTCCTTGTTACGGAGAGAGAAATAGCTAAATTCAGTAATTTCTACATCACGATGAACATTCTATTTATAGTAATAGTGAACAATGGTAACCGGGATTGGTTTCGCCCTTCATCGACTCATCTAAGCTCATCTACCAATCCACTGTCCTCAGTCAGGGTTCGATATATAAATGACGACGTTAGCGATGCCACACTCAGCAGTCCCGCCTCGTCAACGCCAAGTTCTTCATCTACCACTAAAACCTTTTTACGATGCCTGTCTTCGTCGCCACCACCACTACCTTCAACTTCGAGACCCAGCCGACACTGAACTTTCCTACCATCGCGGTGACTAACACCATACGCACCCCACCCTCTGCAGTGCCAGTGGAACGTGACCCACTAGACGACTTCTTCGGCTACACTCTTGCGACTACGCGTACCCATGAGAGCAGGCATGACCGTGACCTTAACGTCGCCGACGTGCTTCCACCTTATGTCGAGGATATGCCTCCAACATACTCATTCAAGGCTCCTAAACCTGTAACACTTGCCGAGTATCTCTTCAAATTCGGATTCCGTGAGTATCATACAGTGTATTTCCGATATGTATCTTTGATGCTAACTTTCGTTCTCTAGTCTTCCCGCCATTTTGGATATTGGGAGCTTGGATTCTATGGTCGCCTCTGCGCGCACCTCGCGACCACTCGGACGTCGAGATTGCATGGATGGCGGACAAAACAGAGTCAGAACGCCAGCACATCATCGGTGAGATGAGGAGGGCCGAGGTCCGTTGGGCGTTGAGATGCCTTTGGGCTCTTCTTATGCTCATCCTGCTTGGTGCCGTTGCTGGAATCGCAACTTGGGCTGTCCTTCACTCGTAAAAATCAAGACAGTCCCTCAATTATCTCAACTCTCAGTCTCGCAAGCCTGCCGCGCCACTGCACCCCACTGAAAAGGCATAATTTGCACGTCTGGCCTGCGTTCAACACATATGTGTATCACCACGAAATACCGCCCACATGAACCCCACGCCGACAAATTCCGCGCAGCGCGCGATGGTATACTTTTACAGAAAATTGACTAGTTTGGCCTCTGGGAGGCATGTCTCGATAGCACGAATACCACGACTATAACCTACTACGATAATTAATACCTACTAGTACTTACTATCTATTATGTACATATGATGAATACAAAACGTTACTACGACTCGACCTTTGTGTGCTTTGAGAGCCTTCCGAATTGCAACATGAAAAGGCTTCGGTGATTTATCATCTTATTCCTCCGGCCTTCCCACTATGCTGCCATAATTGATAACAGTGGTTTTACAGAGCCTTTGCCAAGACCTCGAGTAGCTAAGCAGACAACACTCGCGTCCGATTTCGAAATTCGAACATGTGGATAGCACGTGGCCGCGTTATTTTTTCGCTCATAATGATATAGTGACGGCGCGTCTAACCATCCTCAACCAGTAAAACAAGTAACGAAAGTTTCGTGAACCTTTGAAGTGCTCGCTATCTAGTGCATTCGACTTCTCAGTGCAAAGATTTTTAGTGGTGAGTTCAGCCCATTGTCCGTCTATTATCTTAGCCCAGACTTACTCTGGCATGCTCTAAAACCTTTAGCAAGCATTTAGTTCGTCTTCCTCACATAATATTCAGATTTCTTGCAGTCGCCCGAGACAACACCATTTTCTTGGCTGCGATGGACCTCATGACCGTGCCCGGGTGTCAGGCCACGCGAAATTGACCGCCACCACGAGTGCCGGAACGGTCCATACTTGCATTGCACTTGCGCGTGTTACGGACGATCCGCGTGAACGTTTTGGAAGCCAAAGCGAGAGATGATTGAGGACTTGAAGAAGGTGTTGAACACAGATGAAGAACCTCGGTGGTACTATTGGTGATACTCACTCTGACTTGATTGCATTCCCTAACTTCTTGCCGCGTTGTTCTCCGGCCTTGTGTCTATGTACCGGTGACTTCAAGTGTTTTCGTGTTGAACGTTGAATCCGGATGAGCCTTCATCGATGCATAATGGTATATATTGGTTTTTTGCAGTCTTCCGAGGACTGAGAGAGCTCGAGTCAGTCTGATTTCATGTAAGTGGCACGTGGCCGCGTAATTGAAGAGCTCGTCATACAACTTCGAATTTTCAGTGAGGAGATTTTCTTCGTGGCGAGTTCAGCCCATTGTCTGTTAAGTATCTTCGCCCTTACTTACTCCATGTACTGGGGCAAAGCATTTAGTTCATCTTCCGAGTCCTCACGTACTGTTCAAATTTCCGACTTGACCCAATTCTCTAGTTATGAGAAATAGAGTTTGGGGGTATCTCATCGATGAAGGCGCGCTCCTCCAGTATCTTAACAAAGGCTTTGGTACAGCCGACACTCCAAACGCCAAAAGGAATACCATTCATCTGGCTGCAATGGACCTCTTGGACCGTGCCGAAATGTCAGGCCACGCGAAAATGACCGATGCCACCACCCGTTCTGGAGCAATTCATATATGTTTTGCCCTCGCGCGCATTACGGACGATCCGCGTGAATGTTTTGGGAAGCCACCGCAAGATAGGATTGATGATTTGAAGAAGGTGTTGAATACGGACAAAGAACCTCGGTGGTACTATTGGTGATACTCTGACTTGATTACATTCCCTAACTTCTTGCCGCGTTGTTCTCCGGCCTTGTGTCTATGTACCGTTGATTTGTAACTTCAAGTGTTTTCGTGTTGAATCCGGATGAGGCTTCATTGATGCACACACGTATGGTATTATTGGTTTTCTGCAGGAGTCTTGAACTTCCGAGTCATGTAAGTAGCACGTGGCCGCGTAAAAACATGAACTTGAATTTCGATGAGCTCATCATCCAACTTCTCAGTGAGGAGATTTTCTTCGTGGTGAGTTCAGCCCATTGTCCGTTAAATATCTTAGCCCTAATGTACTCCATGCATGGAGCGAAGCATTTAGTTCATCTTCCGAGTCCTCACGTACTGTTCAAATTTCTGACTTGACCCAATTCTCTCGTTATGAGAAATAAAGTCTGGGGATATCTCATCGATGAAGGCGCGCTCCTCCAGTACGGTCTTAACAAAGGCTTTGGTACGGCCGAAGATGCAAACGCTCGAGACAACACCATTTACCACGCTGCGATCGACCTCCTGGACCGTGCCGAGATGTCAGGCCATGCGAAACTGACCGGTGCTACCACCCGTACCGGAAAGGTTCATACTTGCTTTGCCCTTGCGCGTATTACGGATGATCCGCGCGAATGTTTTGGAAAGCCACCGCGAGATATGATTGATGATTTGAAGAAGGTGTTGAATACGGACGAAGAACCTCGGTGGTATTATTGGGTCTGATTTGAGAGGGTGTTGCACTCACTGTTCCGCTCTTGTACCTCGGGCGATATGCACAAACCGAATCTTAATGGACGTCTCTCTTCTGTTCAATATGACATTGACGTTACATGTGTTTAAATCGATGTACTTAGTGGTATGCATTAACAACTGCGTCACCACATTCCGAACAATCATCTCAGTCGTGCTCTTTGCGGTCCTTGGCGCGTCTCCAAGCGGACTTCTGGCGGTCCGCAATGACTTCAAAGAGGAAAGAGCCGGCGAAGAGCGCGAGTGAGGCATAGTCGCGTGGGGTAAGGGTCGGATGGAAGTATGCAGGTTGAAGAGTGTTGCATAGGTAGACGGGGAGTCCCACAAGGGATATCCACGTGGCTGTGTTCCTATCAGTGACGTTGGTGGCTACATAGAGCACGAAGAAACGGACCTTGGGCAATCCAAAATCCTGTGAATTTGGCGGGCTGGGTCTTGATCTCGTCAAAACGCGAATCTCCACCAGCCTTAATCGCGCGCTGTCGCAGAGGATATTATACGGGGACGTGTTTCAGAAGTAGGAACGCATACAAGAGCCAAAAAGCTGCCGAGACGCGCGGTCCAGATACCCAATGCGGCGCTGAGCAGAAGTTGCCTCGGTGCAAAGCTCAAAAGGGCTGGAAGTGGGCCAGGAACACCGTCGATAAACTTGGCCTTGAGGGAAGGGTAGTAGAGTGAGACAAATGTCGTAGAAAGGAAACCAAGGGCGCCACAAAGATCGTAGTATTTCTCATTTTGCTGAGGTACGAAGACCAGAGCAAAGACTGTGGCGGTCAGCGAGATGCAGTTCGGACATTGTGGCGCACTTACTGGTTTGGAGCCCGTAGGCGCTTGCAAGAGAGGGCAAGAGACGCGAAAATACTGCCATGGAAGTACGAACGGATGAAAGATAGTCGCGTGGCACCAAACTACATAGTCACGGCGCACGTCACTGAGGCAATTAATCGACGTAATCCGAATTCCTTGTTGACTTCTCCTCGGCCAGCCAAATAACGCGTCGCTATTCTAGGATTTTGAAACGAGATACATGGCGTCTAATGCTTACCCTTGCCCCGCTCCTTCACAATTCCCGCCTTCTTCCTCTGCACCCCCTTCCACCGCGCCTGATTTCGCTCCTGCTTCATGCTCACCGCCCTCCCCTCCTCCTCCTTCAAAATTCCAACCACCTTCCTCGCAGCTCCCCTATCCCCCCTCGCAAACAGTGCCTTGATAAACATCTTATACAGCGGTCTCACATGCTTCGCAAACACAATCTTCTCATCCACATCCTGAATATCCACCGTCATGCTCGCTGCGGACGTCCCAAACGGTACATTATCGCCTTGGGCCATCCATTGTTCCGACACAGGGTACCCGCACCGCACCATGTGGTCAAAGAGTCCTCTGATCTTGGATGCATCGACCACGGCACGCCAGCGCAGCAGACTCTTGATCATGATGTTGATAGTGACACGATCGGGCTTGAAGCCGTACGTCTTTTCCATCTGCTCCTTCGTGCGTAGTATATGCCGTACCAGTCGTCCATTCCGGAGAAGATGCCTTGTGAGCAGGCCATCAAGGATTGTATTCCCAATCGTTGTCACGACCTTGCTGTCGAGGTGTGGAAGAGATTTCTGCAAGACCTTGCGGGCCGCAGAGGCGCGGTGAGCACGCACGAGAAGCGTCGCAGCGTACTGAATGGTCGGAGGATGCGTTGGAGCACGACTTAAAATTGACACTATAGGAAGCGTGTGTTTAGTTGACGGAGTGCGCGCATTAAACTTGACGGCATGTGCCATGGCCTCACGAGGAGTTCGCCACACTTTGTCCTTCTTCAAATTGAGGCCATACCCATAAGCACGCTTTGCGGCACTGTAAGCGCCAGCACGAGCAAGGCTGAGTGTCATCTTGCGTCTGAAATCAGCTGCAGCGCGCGCATTGGCAGGATCCGTAGAGACAAGAGGAGATTCCCCCACTGTACATCTTGCGCGACGGCAGGTGCGAATGCTTGACGTGCCTGTTCGATCGCCCAATTATTGATCTCGAGGGAGGCAGCACGGCTTTCTGAGGCGGCGTAGGTGGGGAACAGAGCTGTCCCGAGGGCGTTGCTCAGCTCAGGAGTGCCTAGGGTATGGTGATGTTCTATCGATGATGACGGGACGGGATTGGACTTGTTATTTCTTTTTCCCTCGTGCGCATGGCGCGTCTCAGCGAACTGCGGCGAGAGGCGCTTGTTGACCATAGAAAGGATGCGGGCTTTCAGAGCAGGGACGAGGGGGAGTGTGCGTCGGAGGATTAGGCGCCAGAGGACCTCGATCAGACGGGAGTTTGGGTAGATGTGGAGCTCGAGGATGCGGCAGAGGCGGTTGACGAGTGCTGCTGTTTCTTTTTGGGTGCCTAGATCGAACCATTTTTGAAGAAGGGGGAGGTGAATTTCGATATCGTAGGCGTGCCGCCAGATGCGGAGATAGTGTTTTGTGGCTTCTGAGAGGGCTTGTTCCCTGGGGTCACCTGAGAAAAAACGGGTATAGGTTGGGAAGAGAAGGAAACTGTAGCAAGAACCGTACCTGGCGTCAAAGATGTCTCTCCCTCCGCCAGTACCACCTTGGTCAACAACGCGCGCATGAGCCAAAATCCGTCCGTCCCATTCAGCTGCATCTTCAATGTCTTCTGTTTATCGCGAGCAACCTCTATCAAAAAATCCCACTGTTCCTCCTCGTCGCCTGTTGTTGTAACATACGGTGCAAGTTTGCTGAGATAGATGAGGCCGTTTCGAGAGTCTGGGAGGGAGAGCGTGCCGAATAGACTGATTAGCTCTGTGAGTTGTTTCGGAGAAAATAGGTGTAGTTGTCCTTGTGCCTTAACGGAGGTGTAAAGAAGTCTAAGGGTATCAAGGGAATGCTTTTTCGGGTGAAAAGTGGTATTCTTTAAGGAGAGAAATTCGGAGAGTGTAGTAAATGCTTCCAGAGAACTGTTTTCGGTCGACGCAGTGCTCGACGAAGCTGTAGGGGAGGGAGGTTCTATGACGGCAGAGTCTAATTCCGGGAATGTATCGTCCTTCGTCGCACTGGGTTCTCCAATATAGCCGCTGATGCGCCTGGTGACATAAGTACAATATAGAAACGAAATAGCCTTCTGCGTTATGGACCTTGAGGAGTTTACGTGTAGCTCGCGCCGGGGAAGAATTCGGAATGTTTGGAGTTTAGGATGGTGGCTGGTGGGTTGAACATTTTGTTGGCTCATGGTCAATGTAGCATTCAAGAGAGAAACGCACCGAGAACTGTGGGTGAATACACTAACGAGACTGGAACCGTGTCCGTCCAGAGCTCGGACGGTCGGTTTGCACCATCGCAGCATTCCATGACATGAAAAGGATCGGAACAGCGCGTGTCACTCGTAGCGCGTCGTGGCGCCCGATCAAATTTTTCTAGCGTAGCAGCGCCTTCGAGGACGGCGCCACGATAGTAGACGTTCTGCAAACTGAACTTCAAATTTTGAACAGTCAGAAGTCCGGAATATGCCGAATCGGAGTCTGAACCTTAAATCGACCACATCCACACAAAAGTTCATCCTGGCTCGGCTATTTATCCGTCCACGACTGTCTGCCTTGAAAAATCCATTGGCACACCTCGGTACGTCGTTCGTCGTTATCATGGACGATGTACTCATTTATTTGCTTTGCAGAGGTCAATAGGGAGGCTTTTAGTTACTTACTCTAACCAAAAAACACGTATGTTGGTTGGTCTTGTGTTGGGTGTAGTCAAAACTAACGCTTTGTAGTTGATCAAAATCTACAATGGGTGCCACTCGTGCCGAGAAGGAGCTTTACTTTGAGAAGCTCAAGGAGCTTTTGGCCAAATTCCGTACGTGCAATTCGATTCACCTATTATCTCTTTTACTGATCTAAGTATCTCAATTTTAGCCTCTATCTTCATCGTCAATGTCGACAACGTCGGCTCTAATCAGATGCACCAGATTCGTGTCGCTCTTCGCGGCAAGGGTGTCGTCCTCATGGGTAAAAACACCATGGTCCGCCGTGCTCTCCGCACTATCCTCGCCGAGCAACCTCAATACGAGCGTCTGCTTCCCCACGTCAAGGGCAACGTCGGTTTCGTCTTCACCGACAAGGAACTCAAGGATGTTCGCGATCTGATCGTCGCCAACAAGGTCGCTGCCCCTGCCCGTGCTGGTGCCTTCGCCCCCAAGGATGTCATCGTCCCGGCCGCCAACACCGGTATGGAACCCGGCAAGACCTCCTTCTTCCAGGCCCTCGGTATCCCCACCAAGATCGCTCGTGGTACCATTGAAATCGTGTCCGACGTCAAGGTCGTCACCGCTGGTACCCGCGTCGGTACCTCCGAAGCCACCCTCCTGAACATGCTCAACATCTCGCCGTTCACTTACGGTATGACTGTTGTCCAGATCTTCGACAACGGCAACGCGTTCTCGCCTGAGGTCCTCGATGTTGACGAGTCTGAGCTCGTGGAGCGCTTCTTGTCGGGTGTCAAGACCATTGCTGCCATCTCCTTGGCCCTCAACTACCCCACTGTCGTCTCGGTCGCCCACTCCCTCGTCAACGCGTACAAGAATCTCATTGCTGTCGCTCTCGAGACCGAGTACAGCTTCCCTGCCGTGGAGAAGGTAAGTTTCATTCATTTTCGAAGACATGTCCACATGACTACAAATACTTTACACACTGAAAATCCTGAGCATCTCAAGGATGCATGGCTGAGATATTCTTTTATGATGGACATGTTACCCTTGTCGATGTGCTCGTTCTCATCCCTTCTTTTTTCAGATCAAGGAGTACCTTGCCAACCCCGAGGCTTTCGCTGCCGCCGCCCCGGCTGCTGCTGCCGCTCCTGCTGCTGCCGAAGCTGCACCCGCTGCCGCCAAGGAGGAGGAGAAAGAGGAAGAGTCGGACGACGACATGGTGGGTACAGACCTATTTCTGTCAGAGCTTGATTCTGATGCACCGTGTGCTACAGGGCTTCGGTCTGTTTGATTAAGTCTAGACTTCCTAGCGGCGTGCCGTTGTCCGTATGTAGTCTTGTCCAATATAAAATGCATGCTATCGCACCGGACCGTATGAACCTACTCTCAGTATACTTGCGTGTGTGTGTCTATGAGGGAAAACCGCTGCTGGAAGGACTAACCATTCGGTAACCATCCGGGGTTATGTCGGGCACTGCCAATCCTAAACAACAATGGCAATGATTGCTGACGCGTACTTGGCTTGTCTGTATGTAGACCATAAGGATCATGAAGGTCGTTCAGGAATTGGCAATTCTCCACAGCCTTGGCTCCAGAGCTGAAACTTTCCATAAGCGTCCTACGATCTCACCCCTCCCCGCCCTCGCCAGGGATTTTTCCGAACAACAATCGCACGTTTCTCGACGGTTACGATCCGATAATCATTCCCAATTCGGTGCAGTGGGTGTAGTTTTCGAGCCCTTTCTGAAATCGAGGGGTTTGAACAACACCGGAGCCGTATAAATATCTCACCCCCGATCACTTCAGGACCTTCGCCAAGGTTCCTTCCTGGCTTCCACACCATGCAGGGTGGCCACCTCATCGTTGTGTCCAACCGCCTCCCCATAACCATCAACAAAGATGCCGCGGGCGAGTACCACTTCAAAATGTCCTCAGGCGGCCTCGTCTCCGCCCTCTCCGGCTTCAAAAAGTCCCTCAACTTCACTTGGATCGGCTGGCCCGGGTTCTTCATTCCTCCTAAAGACCGCCCCCTCGTCGACAAGCGGCTTATGGAGGAATACTCGTGTCAGGCCGTGTACCTCGATGACGATGTAGCCGACCGCCATTATAACGGTTTCTCCAACTCAATCCTGTGGCCACTATTCCATTATCATCCCGGCGAGATGAACTTTGATGAGGAGAACTGGCTCGCGTATCGGCAGGCGAATTTGCGCTTTGCGGAAGCAGTGCGGACACAGCTTACACCGGGGGCACTGGTTTGGGTGCAGGACTACCATCTCATGCTCCTTCCGATGCTTTTACGCGGTTTGATCGATGGCACAGGCGCAGGTGACTTTACCGCGATGGAACTTTCCAAAATTACAGAAGGCATTGAAGGCGACACGCCTGCTTCCGTGCCGTCCCTCGATGTCCCTGGCATTAAGATTGGATTCTTCCTGCACACCCCGTTCCCCAGTAGCGAGATCTACAGGTACGCCGACCACACCAGATTACCCAAACGTCCCTGACATCACCCCTATATACATAGAATATTACCGGTACGGAGAGAAATCCTTCTCGGTGTGCTCTCCTGTGACCTCATCGGGTTCCACACCTACGACTATGCACGCCACTTCCTCTCCTCATGCACTCGGATACTCGGTCTCGCTACCATGCCAAATGGTGTCGAATTTGAAGGCCGTCTTGTCCATGTTGGTACCTTCCCTATCGGTATCGAGCCCGCCTCCTTCATTAACGTACGCTCCACGCTTACCACCCTAACAATCGCTAACTGTTTCTCAAATGTAGAACCTCAAACGTGAAGCCGTACAAAACCGTATCACCCAACTTGAGCAGCGTTTCAGTGGCGTCAAGGTCATCGTCGGAGTCGACCGTCTGGACTACATCAAAGGTGTCCCCCAAAAGCTACACGCGCTCGAGCTTTTCCTAACACAACACCCTGAATGGATCGGCAAGGTCTCTATCACTCCCTCCAAAACTCAAGAGAGATACTGACGAATGATGAAGGTCGTGCTAGTCCAACTGGCAGTCCCATCACGTCAAGACGTGGAGGAGTACCAGAACCTCCGATCAACGGTGAACGAGCTCGTCGGGCGCATCAACGGGCGTTTCGGCACCGTCGAGTTTATGCCCATCCACTTCATGCACAAGTCCCTCCCCTTCGACGAGCTCTGTGCGCTGTACGCAATGAGCGACGTCTGCCTCGTCTCCAGCACAAGAGACGGAATGAACCTCGTACGTCTCTTACCCTGACCCTCCTTTTCCCCCTCACACCCCTCTAGGTCTCGTACGAATACATCGCGTGCCAACAAGCCCGACAAGGCGTCATGATCATCTCCGAGTTCGCTGGTGCCGCGCAAAGTCTGAACGGGTCCCTCGTTGTCAACCCGTGGGACTCACAACAGGTCGCGGACGCGATACATGAAGCTGTTACGATGGACGCTCCGACGCGCGCTGAGAACCACCGCAAGTTGTTCAAGTATGTTAATAAGTACTCAGCCGCGTTCTGGGGATCCAGCTTCATCAAGGAGATGGATAGGATTGACGTGAACAATAAGGAAGGGGATGAGGCTGCTGAGATTCTTGAGGTGGTTGAGGCGAAGCACATCAATGGAATCAATGGGATCAATGGAGAGAAGGTGCCGACGATCAATGGCAATGGAACCATTGTGCATGCAAACGGGACTCCGCCGTCTCCTGAGCTATAGCACCCACCGGGACTAGGGAAGTCTAGGCATGAGAATTGTCTATCTCGTCTGCTCAACGTTGGATACGTGATTGGTCTGGAAGATCCATTAACGATTGTTCATGATCTTTATTGTCTTTATGATGTTTCTTTTATATTTCCTATACGTCCTTGTGGACCAGTCCTGCCGATCCAGGACTACACATATATATCTATATCTGCGTAGAGTGTACGTTACTTAAACATCCTGTAGAGCTGATATGCCAAACCAAAATTTCTCGCCACTCAAAGATTTGTTAAAACAAAGATTATCATACATAGCAAGTAATCGAAAGCCTAGGCGTAAATGACGATGTACAAAATGCAAAGAAATATATACATATGCTCCAAGAAAAACGTCCAGATACGCAAACCCAATATAGATTATCAAGAAATCCTGTCAAAATCCTTCATTCTACCTTGCTTTTCTTGAAATTCAAAGACGAAGGTAATTTCTGCTTTCCCCTCACCGTCACCCATCGTCGATCATCATCAGGTCCGCTGTCCACAAGACTTTCTTCATCCGACTCATGTGTTATATTCCTACGCCACCACTCAGACTCCTCAGAGCCCTCCGAAACATTGCGCGTTCGTTTTCGATTGAAGTTCTCGGGTTCTGATGAGGAGGAAGGACAGGGAGAGAAAACAGGTCCGGGTTCAGGAGAGGCAGATTCAGCTTTGATGGAGGTATTTATTTTGTTTGGCCGTGCGGGGCCCGCACAGTCAGGTGAAGTAGAATGGGAAATGAGTTGGCCTTTCAGCTTGGCTATACCCGTTTCTGAAGGCCGATATGGGGGTCGAGGGTTCATTCCTTTTGTTTGTGATTGGGAAGTACCCTGTTGTGGATGAGATGGGCGCGATGTGGCGCTTGTGTATTCGGGTGTGATGGAGTGGGATGTGGATTTAGATTTGCTATGTGATTTGAGTTTCGCGATGTCCGCTGCGGAGGGTCGGTAGGGAGGTCGTGGGATGTGAGGTTTTCGTGGTGGCTTGACAAGTTTTGAAGAGCTGGCAACGAGTGATTTTGTGTAGTTGGAGCGAAAGAACTAACAAAAATATCAATTTAGGAACCTAATGAGAAGTGAACAGAATTACTTCGAAAGGTTTTTTTGAAGAGCTTGCAGCACTCGAGGAAGAGGCATGACCACCTGGGAGGGGAAGTTGATTCGGTAGTCGCTGAACACAGAAGCTCAGTAACAATGAGATTAGAAACTTGAATCGCCATACTTCGAATCGAAACTTGCATGTCTGGAAACCGGTGGCACCCTCATCTTTCCAGGCCTATATACCATTTCAGTCATATGATATGTGAGTAAGCATGGTTCGACCTACATGTGTCACTCGATAGAGCCCATCATATCGTAGGCTTTCTCAAAAATCAGATAGAGCTGCGTACAAGTGATGGAAGACTCACCCTTCAGATGGCGCGTATTTGAACAGTTCTGGGTTCTTTCGAGGAGCACCCCGTATGACACGAACGGGTTTCCCTGTCCCACATGAAATCTACGACATATAGTTGAGCTCATTTCAGTGATTGGTGTGCAGAGTGATCCTACCCTCAGCGCCTTGTTGCCTAGCTTCCATTCTTGATCTGAAGCTTGGTGACTGCTCCAGGACTAAAAGGTTGCGTAAGTATTAAGAAAATATCTCCGAGACCAAGACAATTTGTTGCTCACTTCTTTGCCCCGCATTTTGTCAAGTTTTGAAGAATCGGTATCGCGTCCACCTTTGCAGATACGCGTGAAAAGACGATAGAAATGAAAGAGAAAAGCGTTTACCTTGGCCTGTGTAGATACTGCCACAAGTCAACCAACGTATCATAGTCGTGTTAAATGCAGACGTACAAAGTCTCCCCGCTGTCTTCATCGTCTTCGTACCCATAAGAGCTGAAAAATCACTTTAACACATAATCGTAATAACTTTTATTTTACCCACAGAACCACTGAATATGCACCGTCGACTTGATTGCCGTGGATGCCTCCTCTAAGAGGAGCATGCACACCAGCTGCAGATAAGTCTATGCGATTGATAAATCTGGATCCGACAGGATAGCCAGGTATCTCTCCAATGAACTTTCTGTTATGTTCGTGGAGATAAG
Source organism: Termitomyces sp. K1Ag (assembly GCA_017657315.1). Taxonomy (NCBI): domain Eukaryota; kingdom Fungi; phylum Basidiomycota; class Agaricomycetes; order Agaricales; family Lyophyllaceae; genus Termitomyces; species Termitomyces sp. K1Ag. The sequence continues at coordinate 34,691 of JAGGAR010024023.1, forward strand.
CAATCAAAAAGATACTATCAATGTTGTAGTACATACGGATCATGTCGCCCCTCTTTCTCGGATGGTTTTATCCCTTTGAACGGTGCTCCTTTTGAGAGACTCATGACCTATTAGGTTTAAAGACACGTCCTCAAAGTTCTCAGAGATGGTGGTCTCAGATGAAAAAGTTTTTTTTTTTTTTTATTTTCCCCACACACGGCGTTCTCAACATCGTGTTGCGGTCATGTGAGCGAATCAGGCTGAGACAACGGCGATCCCCGCTCGGACGCGACTATTAGTATTAGTATGACTCTACAAGTTGGCGTCGTTTGCGCGCAAGAAGCAGGTTCATCAATGCTGTGGCAATTTCAATCGGACCCTTTTTTCCTTCTAATTCCCTCGCTTTCTTCATTGCAGCATCATGGCGTTTTCTGGCACAGCGATGGTCAACACAGCAACGATGCACGATGTTGAAGTCGTAGATCCACCCACTGACTCGATATCCTCCATCCAGTTTTCACCAACGGTTGATTTTTTGGCTGTTGGGAGTTGGGACAACAGTGTAATGTTCTGTGGGTCTCCACTGATCAGACGAGATGCTAACTTTTTACAGGTACGCGTGTACGAGATTGGCGGAGGAGGTCAATCACAAGGAAAAGCAATGCTACAGCACACGGCCCCTGTTCTGAGCGTGTGTTGGAACAAGGTATGTGTTATGTCGCGTCTGATGAATTGCTTACTCTCTTCACAACTACAACTCCAGGGAGGACAAGTGTTTTCTGGCGGGGCAGACGGGGCAGGAAGGATGCTAGACGTCACAACAGGACAGGCCATGCAAGTCGCGCAACATGACGCGACGATCAAAGTTGTAAAATGGGTCGACGCACCAGGATCTGGTGTATTGGCCACCGGGAGCTGGGACAAGACGATCAAGGCATGTTTTCACTTCGACCAGGGATATTGATCGACCAACTCACAGCTTACTCTAGTACTGGGACCTACGCCAATCCAACCCTGTCGCTACCGTCAATCTGCCAGAGAGATGCTACTCGTTGGATGTTCAATTTCCCCTCATGGTAGTCGGACCTGCAGGCCGCACCGTCCAGATATACGACGTGAACAATCTGGGCACTACTTACAAGGTCTGGATCCTTTGTACTAGAATACAGAGCGATTTACTCAACAGATGTACTCAGAGCATGGTCTCGCCTCTCAAGTTGCAAACGCGCGTTATAGCGTGTTTACCGAGCTCAAGCGGACCCGGTTTCGCAATCGGGGGCGTTGAGGGAAGAGTGGCTATTCAGTGTGTATATCTTCTTACTTCGTTCATATGTATCTCATCCACACAGTTACCTCGAGGCCAAGGCCCCCAACAAAAGGTAAAGATTCTATCTCTTTGTGCATCCCTCAAATTGGCTATCTTTTTGTGCATCCGTGCTAGCAGGGACAACTTTGCCTTCAGATGTCATCGTCGGGACGTCGCTCCAAATTCACAAGACCAAGATGTATTCCCCGTCAATGATCTATCCTTCCATCCTATCCAGGGGACACTCTCAACCGCAGGTTAGTACACTTCAAACTATCATCAACTCCCTTCGACTTCAACTGAACATCTCTATGCCAGGTTCCGACGGAACGGTGTCCTTCTGGGACATAAATGAAAGAAACCGTCTGCAAGGTACGTCTACCCATTTCTACATTATATTTCGCCATCAGCATCTATATTCATCTTATCAGTCCTAATTCCCAATTCGAACTCCCCGATCACCAGCACAGCGTTCAACCACAACGGCAGCATCCTTGCGTACGCGATTTCGTATGACTGGTACAAGGGGCATATCGGCATGGTGCCCGGCCACCCAAATAAGTTGATGCTTCATGCGTGTAAGGACGATGAGCTGCGTAAAAAGAATTAAGGGTGGTTGCTGGCCGCATGCTTTCTGCATCCTACTCTCCAATGCGGATTCGTAGGCTGGACGCGTAGTCTGCTTCTTGGACTTTTTTGAATCATGTGTTCTTCAACTATCCTGATATCCTACTACTCTGGTATTACGTTTATGTACATATAGCACCCTGTTGTATCTTGTAGTTTTGTAGCCTGGGCTTGTGAAATATAATCTCCTACTTTTGTATTCTTTATTTGTTGCAGAATATATGTTGGCACATAACCTTAACAATATATAGGATTGAAAACATTCGACAACGCAGATACAAAGAAACAGCCAATAAACGACGCTTTCAACACATCGCCAGCTTCCAAGTCAGGCTTGAATTAACTATAAAGATTTTCATCATAGCTAAGCCTTCCGTGCTGGCCGCTTCCTGACCTCTTCATCTTTGCACGAATGCAACATGATCTTGTTCGGTAGGCCGGGGGTCATGCCAGAGTGCCCCTTTGACCAGTCATACGAGATGGCGTAAGCGAAGATATTGCCGTTTCGGTTGAAGGTGGTGGTGGAGATGGGGCCTGGGGCGGCCTCGAAAGCTGATTGCGCGGTGAAGCGTTAGTATAATCGTTTGTCGTGGAAATAAGGGGTAACACACTCTTTAGCCGGGTGCGGGCATCTTTATCCCAGAAGTGGATGGTTCCATCGGATCCTGTAGCGCATGCGTTGGTTTCAAGAAAAGAATGGCAAGAAAATGTAAATGCGAGACATACCGCAAGTTGAAAACGTTCCGTGGACAGGATGGAATGAGATGTCGTTCACCGCGTACACTAGGGCTTGATCTTTAGAGTTGGGAACGTTGTCGCGACGATGACATTTGAACGAGAAATTGTTCCTGTATAAAAATGATAAAAGAAGGTCGAAACTTAGCGATGTATGGCTAACCCAGAGTCTTTGTCTTCGACGTATCTTGAAGCACATGAGTTCAATACCATATAGGCGATAGAGAATGACTTACTGAATGGCGACTCTGCCTTCTACACTCCCGACAGCGAATCCATTATTCTGAGCGGCAGTGAAACAAGAAACGACACGGGTTTGCCATTTGAGTGGGGAAACGAGAGTCTGAATCAGGGTTGAGAAAAAACTGCGATACAAAAGGAAGAAATGAACAAACTTTGTATGCGGTATTAGGGTTAGTGAGATTAAATATCTGGATATGACGCTCGGCCGTTCCGACAACCATCAGGGGATATTGGACATCGAAGGTGTAGCACCGTTCAGGCAGTGTTACCGTCGCAACTGGAGTAGGAGTGCGCAGGTCCCAATACTAATTGGAACGCCAAAAAAGTTCTAAGAAGGTTGAAAACGATACACAAAGGAAAGACGGACTTTAATAGTCTTGTCCCAGCTTCCCGTGGCCAAAAGCCCCGATCCTGGCACGTCAATCCACCGTACGACCTTAATCGGCGCGTCGTGCTGCGCGATCTGCGTAGCCTGGCCGGTAGTCACGTCGAACATGCGTCCGGCATTGTCAGCACCGCCAGAGAAGATTTTGTTCCCTTCCTGCCGCGAGCACGTTTGAAACACGCGGACGCGCCAAAGGACGTAATCGACACACCTTGTTCCAGCATACACTCAGTACAGGTCCCTGATGTTGATACATCGCTTTCCCCTGCGACCCGCCGCCTGCTAGGACCTCGTAGATTCGGACCTATCCACACGTTGAATGAGTGCGCGACGGGATGTGTGAGGAGTTAGTGGACGCACGCTGTTATCCCAGCTTCCTACAGCAAGGTAGTCTGCCTGTCCTGAGAATGACATCGAGGAAATAGAGTCGGTGGGGGGGTCTGCCAACTCGACATCTTTGTCGGCGGCTGAAGTTGTGCTTGACGCGGTAGCCGTGTTCTGTGCCCCGAAGAACGACATGTTTTCAGGAGAGATTAGACTCGCGTCGTTGTATGAATCTTAGAGTGGAATTGAATAGTAATGAGGTACTGGATGGGATGAACAAATTATCAAGTCACGGCTGAGTCCAAAGTTTGTTTCCAACATTTGGTGATGGCATGAGCCCTTCCCATCACATGTGGCCCACAAACTGCCAGTGCGGCAACGCGTATGTCAAGCGTACTTATGTATGCACTATTATTTCTCCTGCATGGATAGACCTTAGCCAACGAGACAGTTCATCTGCCAGACCTGAGTACAAACGCGGGTCCGACCTGATAGAAATGCAGATATATATAAATGCTCTCTGGTCGCGGTGAATTTGAAGAAAGTCTAGGTTCACAATTAGATAAACTCTTCCAGCGTGGATTATCCTCGTTGTTCTAAGGCCCATGTACGGATCTGTATCCTTTTATGTCTTGTACTCTACGCCCATGCATGTCAGGTATCATGGAATGGCTCTCGCCTTCCCGACATCCTCGTCGTAAACTGCAGGTCTCTTATCTTGTGGACTGCTTCAGAAAGTCCCGTAGTCTCCTACAGCATTCGGCTTGTGTCCTTGGAGACACCAGGCTATATGGTCGATGCCAATTTTCATCATGGCGTTCTATAGGCGATCAATAGATACCTTTTGCATGGCCTTGTAGTCTAGAGGTACGATACTTGCTTTGGGATTCAAGTTGCAAGTGGCCTGGGTTCGAATCCCAGCAAGGCCCTGGCTGTGGATTTGCTCCTTGCTTCCTTTTTCTGATGTTCTATCGCAATTTGAACATGACGATACTGTCTAGCCACTGGACCCGACTGAGAATCTGGGAGGGGCTGGTTTTTCATCTAGAATTGTATGTAGCATATGTTAGACAGGTATTGTGTAAGGTAATAATAGTGTCCGAAGGCTTTAGTAGATCCAGCTATATACCTGAGTCCGAGACGTGCTAGATGACTTTAACCTACTGCAAAGTTCTATTTTGTAGGCCTTAGTTGGGTGGCGTAGGATGGTATTTTACATGGGTGATCACACTGAAAAAAAAGACTTTCTAGTCGGCGGCTACTGGAAGGAAATCAAGTCACGTACAAAATAAATGATACAACGCGATGACGACAATGCCGGCGACAGAAAAAGTCGAACCCACAGTCAAGGTGGTCGTGCTACCGTTATCCTTACTTTGAGTGGTTGTCGTAGTATTCGAAGTCGAATATACACTCTCAGGGAGCGTGCTCGTAGGCGCAGTGGGCTGTGTACCTATTTGACCATTACCTACAATGACCATGGTCCCAATGCTCGGGATACCTCTCACGTTGACGAAAAGCAAGGCAGGTCCTGGCTGGAAGATGTTGGCATTAGGTGCTTGAGCAACGTGTAGTGTAATTGAGCCGTTGTTGTTGACCGTGAAAGTATTGTTAAGCTGAAGGTGGCGCTGGCCCATGTTCATCGCGTGTGTAGAGAAACCGCCACGAACGAGGACGACTGTCGTATTCCCTGCTGCGTCGTTAGCCGAACCAGTATACGAGCTTTTCGGAAGGGATATATCGAAGTAGTCTCCTCCATACGAGATAGTTTGTGGCATGCCAGATGGAACGGGACGTGTAGTGGCCTTGAAATAAGGAGGATAGAAGATCTCGGCTTTGTACGTCGTGGGGAAAACGGTGCTCATATTGACATCGGCGTTGGGATTGGAACCAGCAACAAGGACTGAGGCGTCAGGTAGAAGGATCGCTGAAGAGTGGTACAGACGAGCTATTCGAGAAGTTCCGAGACCTGCGTTCGACCATCGCGACCCTTTTGGCGCTTCCGGGTCATAGATAGCTGGTGTGCCTACTGGACCAGACGCAAGCGACATTCCATAGGGCATATTGCCATATGTGGTGGTCTCTCCTGTCGCCTCAGCATAGCCAGCCGTGCCATTCGAGCCTCCATTGATCACAAGCATCTTTCCGTCAGGAAGAATGATGAACTGGCCCATGGTCCTCCCTTCAAGCATGTCGTCGTCTACCTCATACGCGGGATTCGAACCATCGGGAGGCTCTGGGGTAAGGCGTTGGCAGTCCCTTGAAGCTGGGTATTCCCAAGTGTCGATGTTGGGATAGGCGTAATCACCCCAGGCATAATCGGGTATGTCAGATCCACCGCAGAAGAGAATTGTTTGGGTGTAGTCGTTCTTGGGCTTGAGAGGGAGCATAGCAACTGCACCAGACGCGGGATAGACGCGTGCCACGTTGTTGGGCATATCCGGGAGAGGAATCTCGACGTTGTTGTTATAGTCCCATATTACTGCAGAGATTTTGAGCTCACTCAATCGTTAGTAGTAGAATAAACCTTACTGGTAGATACGTTGGCCTGAACGAGCATCTTTCCGGATTTGAGGAGATAGGTGTGGGCGTAAGAATTGAGTCCCGAAGTCTTGATCATGAACTGCATAGTGGCCGCTGTGCGCCCGTTAGCAGGATAGAACTCATACGTCGGTTCGGCAGCGCCGCCCTCGAATTCGGGGTCGACATTGGGATAGTTTCGATTGACATAACCGCCATTAACAAAACCCCCTATCAAAACCACGGATCCGTCGGCAAGGGCCTCAGCAGCAGAATACCACCTCCTTTTCTGCATCGAGACGATATTCGGATCATCGAACCACTGACATTTAGGAGAGGATAACGATTCAGAGCTTGTGCATGGATTTAGGATCCGGATAGCCTTAGTGCCATCGAAATCTTGATACTCGGAATCCCAAGCGCCACTCCCGGCTGAATTGCGTTGAGATCCGATGTTACCCCCTCTTCCAACGGCACCGTTTCCGCCAAAGGTCACCCATGATCCGTTGGGGAGGTGCATGCCTGATGCACAGAAGGTGTTACTTACGACATCCATGACAGTGGCCTGTTGCGTAGCGATATCCCTGCACATAGGGGGTTAAAAGGGGGGAAGAAGAGGGGCATCTGGAAACTTACCAAACTGCGCCCCACGCTGGATGCCCGTTGATTGTTGCAGCATTTCCTTCGGCCTTGTCCAAAATGTACACCTTTTCATCATTTCCAAGGAACATCTGGTAATGCCATAAAATTGAAGAGACGACGGTAAAAAATGGGTCGATCCTTTACCATCATTGCGCTAACGAGTGTATTGCCTACTTCCACAAAAGAACCTGGCGCGATGCCCAGAGCAGGCAAGCAAGCCAAGGCCAGCCATAGGGACGCCCGCAAAATCATGCTCGAAATCGCACTGAGTGAATAGGAGTGGCGATATAGGGACTAGGGGTTAGTTTGAAAGAAAAGGAGAAAGAAAGACTTTGCGGGAGAGACAGTGAAAAGGAGACGATATCTCAGCGCGTCGAAGCGCAGCTTGTCGCAGATGAGCACGATATTCTGGGTCGAGTGCCGCATCTATCCGCTTTCACGGCTTTTCGTCGAGATACCCAGGAATAGCTCGATCGTTCAACGATTGCTATTCTTAGCGCGGCAGTGCGGCGGCAACTATAGAGGAGTGGGCAAGCAACGCCTTGAGTTTTACTTTCGACAGGAGAAAAACGTCCACGATACCTTAAGCTTGTGTTGGTAGTCCTTGCCTTTTCAACGCAGAAACTCCCTTAGAAAAGCAATCATAATAGACAAGGGTGTCGATCACACGACACATGGCCGTCTGTATAGCAAAACTTGCAAGAGCGGGAGTAATGGTGATCACATGGGCCCGTTACAGGATTTGAAAGCCGTATGTGTCATAGCCCATGGATGCAAGTGGAGTAGGAGGACACATCCGTCGTCCTTGCCGGGCTGGTGGTCTGTGCGGAACGAGAAAATTAATTTCACAAGTCATCCAGGATGCAGGACGAGGAGACCAAGCAAAGGCCATTGGGCTGCAATGGATAGGTGCCACGGATAAGCTAATCGTTAATACTTTTTCACTCTATTGTGTTCATACCAGTATTTCAGGTCATGACTGAAAATTCGAAGAATATTTCGGCCATTAGTAGTAGCCTCAATGAAGAAAGTCCGTGTCCTGCATCACTAGCACCGGAATTCTTTGCCATCGTGCACTTGCTTACAAAACATAAGTACGCACCGGTGAGAGACCACGCCCAAAGCAGATGTATCGCTAGTTGTGCCTTGGCAGCTTATGATCACTTCATGAAAAAAGCCATATCTTTCCATGTTGAGCCCCCGAACTTATAAAAGTTGCATCCTGTTAGGGGAATCTGGTCTAGGCTGGTCCAGGTTGCGTCGCTGTGGCATCGGACACAAATCGGACACTGTTCAAGCAATTGATATCTCAGGCTGATAATCATGACGACCGTCATGACACAGTTACTAGTCACAGAACAACTTGACCTCTCTGCCTCACTACCTGGTATCTTCTCTTCATTCGATGCTCCATTCGCCTAAATTTATACTCACATCTTCCTGACGTATTGTTATGTCTCATTCCCCATGAGCCGATGAGGTACTATATCGTGTTAAATCTATGATTTCACTAGACCAATGAGGGCGTCAAGTCGCGTGGTCATGTGATCACAACGCCTAGAGAGCAATCCGAAGTTTGAACCCGGTAGGGACAAACCATCTCAAGGATTGCTCTCTAGGTGAGCACACTGACAAAATAAAGGGATGAAACATCTCATAGGATTGACATCTAGTTACTGGCGACTTGACTACACATTTCTTTTCGCTGTTGGACCAGGAACCAAAATGCTCCTCACTGACAGAAGAGGGTTCGACGACTTGCGCGACGCCATACTCGACTCCAGCGGTATCAACTATTGTGGAGGTTCAGGGAAGAAAAACGGAAGCAAACAAGCCAACAATAGATCAAGTGGCAGTGCCCGAGGGAATAACCGAGCCATCTGTCGACGATGGAACTCCTCTACCGGATGCCCTTTCGAGAGCAGCTCATGTTTCTGGAGACACGTCTGCAAGCAATGTGGAGGCAACCATCCCAAACCGAACTGCACTCAAAAACTCGAGAACTGAAGTTCTAAAAGGCAACTTTCCAAAATACCTCCGCTATAATTACTATGACCCTACAGCTACACTTCCACCCACACTGCTTCAATGGTCACTTCTAGCCAAGCCGCTTCCTTCGCCTCCCCAGTCTGAACTTAACAACACGCGAGTCACTCAAACATTAGCCGACCATCCTGAATTATTCAAACTGGTTACGCCAATCAAAATCGACTACTTCGAAAAGTTGCTTGCTTCGCATCCCAATCAACCTTTTGTTGCATCTGTCGTAAGGAGTCTTAGAGTCGGTTTTTGGCCATACGCAGATACAAAACCTTTTTCTTACCCCCTCACATGCGACATGTCACTGGGACCACCAGATAAAGAAGAAGAAGCAAACTTCTTACGATCCCAACGAGATATCGAAATAACCGCCGATCGATTTTCACCAGATTTTGGATCGCAATTGTATGACGGGATGTATAGTTCACCAATCCACGCCGTTCCGAAACCCAAATCTTCTGACCTTCGCCTTGTCACCAA